>JAUELO010000347.1:1629609-1641863 GCA_032357855.1 Amphibolips quercusostensackenii
TCAAACTTTATTTTGAAATTTATTTGGTGCAAAAGAATTGGTAAGCAACTTTACCATACATGAGCGACTCTCCTCGTTTTACGGTACCACAGACTTTCGTTTCACAAGAATTTCCTGAAAGTTTCATAATTTAAAAAAAATTAGGGATGTATTTGACTTCTTACTCTGTACTGTGAAAGATGGAATGGTTAAAATTGTCAAGATGAAAGCTGAGAGACTTTAAAAAGTCTATTTTTAAATATTGTTGCCTCAAAATGTTACTTTAAAGAAAAAGCTTGTAAAATTGTGTCATTTTAACAAATAAGATAATACCTTCCATTCTCGTAAAATGAGCATTTTCCCTCTAGGCTTTTGTGAAGAGAGAAAGGAAAGGAAAAATTAAAATGAAATTTCAGAAAATGTCATAAACTGAAGACAAAAACACGGTCGGCGTTGACAACATATAAGGTCCTTTTGCACTTTTTTCTGTAAGCGTTCTTCTTTCCTATTCCGTACCTTTGTTCGCGACACGACAAGAAAGCACAGTCGCGTCGTTCTTCATTATTCCGTATCGGAAATAGAGTTTTTCTCCTTTGCTCAGTGTCGAGACAAGATGCTTCACAAGAAACGAAGCAAACTTCTTTTGAGCGAAAAAGGTAAATGTAGGGAAGACTAGAGAAAGAATAGATCATAATAGCTTTGAAGGGTAAATCAAGAATGATGGATGCAAATGCCGCTCTATTCTGTCATTGCTTCTATCGTACTATATCATCAATTGTCCACCTATTTCACAACCTGCAAGTCTCTCGATTTTATTTCCCTTCGCCTTTCATGTTCATTTAAACATTTACACCTTAGCTAACTTACGAAAAAATTACTACAGTGGTTCTTACAACTACAATTACAAAATGAACCAATCGATAGAAAAATACTACACAGCGCTAGAGTTTCACTTTGTTTTCTTAAATAGTCACAATATTCGCTTTTTTGGATATCGTAGCCTGAGGCAGAAACACTTATATCAGTCGGGTGTCCTTCCGTCGTAATTTTTCTACAAGATTCGAGACGAAATTCGAGACGAGGCTCGAGACAAGGCTCAAGACTAGGTTTGAGATAAAGCGAGATTTGAGAGAAGATGAATTGAACGCTAAAAAAGGGGAGGAAAGTAAAATAGTAGAAAGGGTTAGGAGGAAAAGATTCAATCCACTCAATAGGCTACGAATTACCTAACCCAAAGAAGTTCAACGGAATTTCAAGATTTTAAGGTACTTTTAAAAATTCTAAGGAATTTTCAAAAAATTTAAAAGGTTGTAAGGGATTTGAAACGATTTCAAAGGACTCAAAATATTTTAAAGTATTTTGAAAGATTCCAAGGAAATTTGGATAGATCTAAATAATTTGAAAGGATTTAAGGATTTCAAAGATATTAGTTCTTTTTTAAATTATAAGGAATTTAGAAGAGTCTTAAAAAGTTTTAAGGGTGTTTCAAATATTTCAAAGGATTTGAAATATCCCATCGTATTTCAAAAGATTCCAATGAATTTTAGGTTATTTTGAAACTCTAAACGTATTTTCAAGAGCCTTAAAAAGTTCCAAGGGATTTCAAAAGATTTCAAAGGATTTGAAATATTTTACGGTATGTATTTTGAAAGATTTCAAGTCATTTTTAGAAAATTAAAAAATTTCCAAGGTATTTCAAGGATTTGGATAAATAAAAGGAATTTCAAACAATTTTCATGGAGTTTTAACAAATTTCCTAGAATTTCGAAAAATATGGAACTATTTTAGAGGACTTATATAGTTTAAGGATATTTTAAAAGATTCCACGGAATTTGATAGGATTTCCAAAGATTTTAATGTTTTTGTATTATTCACTGGATTTTAAAGAATTTTTTCAGAATAATTAAGGGATTTCGTAAGATTTATAAAGTTTTTAAATATTTCAAGGTAATTTTAAAGCCTTCAAAGAATTAAAAAAATTCTAGGGTATTTTTAAAAATTCAGAGGAATGCTCAAGAGCTTTGAAAATTGCAAAGGATTTCAAAGGGTCTTAAATTATTTGAAATATCTTAAGGTATTTTTTATACCTTTAAATAATTTCAAGTGATTTCAAGGAATTTTAAAGATTTAAGGGTATTTTGTAAAATTCTAAGAAATTCTCAGAAGCTTTAAAAACTTTTATGGGATTTCAAGAGATTTAAAATAATAATGAAAAAATCTAATGGCATTTCAAGATCTCTGAAAAGTTATTGAAGGATTTAAAAATACTTGCAGCATTTTAGTGAATTTTGAAATATTTCAAGAAATTTTGAAAGGAATTTAATAATTTGAAGAGATTCCAAAAAATTTAAAATATTTTAGGGTATTTTAAAGGCTCCCAGGACATTAAAAAAAAAACTAAACAAATTTAAAGGGATTTCCATGGATTTTTATGATTTTATGGGATTCAAAAAAATCTTCATGCATTTATGAAGAGTTTCCTAAAATTTGGGAAAAAGTTAACCAATTTTAAAGGCAATTTAGGGTTTTAAGATATTTAAAATGATTCTAAAGACTTATCAGATTTCCGATAACTCATCAGATTTCATTCAGTTTCACAGAAATTTATAATATTCATTGCATTTCATTTAAATTATTATAAAATTTACCCTGAATTCGTAATAATTTATCCTGAATTCTTTGAAATTATTCTGATTTTTTTTTCATTCTCGCAGATTTTTTTAATTCACTTGAATTTTAATAAATTCACTGAATAATTAATTATTAATAATAATTATAATAATTATTAATAATTAATCTATTTAATTTGATAGATTTTTTAAAATGTTTTTTTTATGCTTCGATCAATAGAGGTTTTATTAAATTCTTTCCAATACCCTTAATTTTTTTCAAAATCATTTGTAAATTACTGAATTTAATTAAGTTTTTTATAACGTTTGATTGTTCCTAATTCACTTAAATTTTTATGATATTCATCTAATTCTTTTCATTTCCATAAAATTTCTCTGAATTCGTTCCAATTTTACCTAAATCAATGACGTTTTTTTAGATTTTTCAAATTTTTTCTAATCTTTTGACTTTAACTTAAATTGTTTTTAAGTCTTAAGAATTTATGCTGAATTCCTTGGAATGTACCTGAAATTCCTATAAGTTTTATCGGATTCTTTTGCATTCTTTTAATTTCAGAAGAACATTACTTACATTATTAATGCACATCAGTCACTTTTAGTCATTTTTTGTGTTAGAAATTAGTGACTTTTGGTAACTATTTTGGTTTAAATAGGTCAGCTTTTCGTTTTTTAAAAATAATAATGAATAAAAAATTTATAAATTTGAATTTAAACTTGTTTTTTTTTTATATATAAAGATTCCATATTGGAAATGTTACAAGATTAGAATTTTGGTCTTTAAATATCAATGGTCTGGGAAAATAAAAAATACCAAATTAAGTATTAAAATAAATTTGCCTTTTCATAAATATAGGTTTTTACCTAACGAAAGAAAAAAATGGATATATACATACTTTTAATACTTTTCAAGCCTATGTTTCTGTCTTACCGAAAATCTTATTTTTTAAAAATTAGAGAGCCCACAAAAATGTCGGTTGATGTGTTCTGTTACAATAAAAAACTTTTTAACTTACGGTAGTGCTATATTCCGAATTTAGACAACATTTTTCTTCGTATAAAAAATGTTACTTTTTTTTTTTTAATTTTCTACGTAGCTATTGATTAATCAAGGATGACCATCAAAAGTTTTTCAATAGATTAATCCATGCGACTTAAAGACGCGAACAATTACATCAAATGCAGTACTGTTATATTTCCAACATAAAAAATCCTTTTATAAATAAAAAAAAATAATTTGGTTAAAAAATTTAAAAACGATATTGGTAGATCATGGCTGGTCATGAAATGTTCTTAATTTGGGCAATCCATGCTTCTCGAAGACGCAAACAAATATATCATATACATTACTGTTATATTCCCAATGTTAATAAAGTTTTTTTATATCCCCAAGATAAGCAATATATTTTTTCGAATTTATAAATCAGATATAATTGGATCATAACAGGCAATAGAAGGTTTGTCGGTAGGTTAATCGAGGTGTCTCGAAGACGCGAAGAAACTTGTCAGATACAGTACTGTAGTATTTCTCATTTGAACAAAGTTCTTCTCATATAAACAGAATTTACAAATCATTTTAAAATTTGATAAATCGGCACTGGTGTGTCATTAAAGGCTCAACAATATGTCACTTGGTGCGTCTCGAAAACGCAAACAAATGCAGTCCATATCATATTGTAATATTTTGAATGTAACAAAAGTTTTTCTCATATAAACAGAATAAACCATTTTTTTAAAACTTTATAATTCGGTACTTGTGGGTCATAACAGGTTCAACAATAGGTCTCTCGATGCGTTTCAAACGCGCGAATAAATACAATAGATGCCGTACTGTTGTATTGTGAACATCAAACAAGTTTTTCTCGTATAAATGAGGTAAATATATTTTTTAATTTCTGAACGCAAAAAAACTACTTATAAATGGCTGATCTATCTCAAAATCCTTGCAGAGCTGGATATCAGTCGGAGGTTCAATCCGTCCAAATTTCATGTTCATAACCTTTTTATTTTTCGAGATATGACGAACAGAAGAAAGTTATTCACAGACACATGAACATTGAAAAAAATTGTATATTCGAACTCCTAGGGGCGAATTATATCGAAATATGTCAAAAAATTATATTTAAAAATTTAGGTCATACAAACCTTTCTCTATGTGGAAGCAATAGTCAGGGAAATTTGAAAATGAAGTTTTGCAGCCATACTCTAATTGTGCTATTGTAATATTGATGGAATGGTTTTAAGAGATTTTTAATGCAAAATAACAAGAAAATAGCTTTGTATAATAAATTCACTATTAAACTTGCAAGGCAATGAAAAGTTTCCAATAATCCACCATAAGAAATTAGTTACCTTATTCAATCTTCATCTCATACGTCGATGGAGAGCAGTGTAAGTTCTTTTGAAGT
Organism: Amphibolips quercusostensackenii; assembly: GCA_032357855.1. Taxonomy (NCBI): domain Eukaryota; kingdom Metazoa; phylum Arthropoda; class Insecta; order Hymenoptera; family Cynipidae; genus Amphibolips; species Amphibolips quercusostensackenii. The sequence continues at coordinate 1,634,624 of JAUELO010000347.1, forward strand.
AGATCCTGAAGGTAGATTAGGAAAGTTTGAACCAGATATGTGTATTCTGCCTGGGCTTGATTGTTCTTATCTTCTTGAAGTGTACTTACCAATTCTTGCTTCGCCCTCTATTTGCATAGATTTCAGATACCTCGCGATCTTGGTTTATAAGATAATGAGATCCTGCTTTTATAATACATTAACTTTTACTGACTAATTCAGCCAAGTAGTTCTTTAATTTTATCATTGAAAATTCAAGAAAATAGTTTGGAGAGTTCCAAATAATAATTCTCCGGCTCTAGTGAGCTCTTGTAATGAGTCGAATTTTTGTCCAAAAAAGAAGACTTTAACAAAATACTTGAATTTTCAACAAAATAATTATAACAAGAAAGTAAAATTTTTAACCAAATAGTTAAATTTTCTACCCTCAAAGACTAATTTTCAACCCAAAAACATACATTTTTAACCAGATTGTTAAATTTACCAACACATAGTTTGAGTTTTGACAAAATAGTTAAATTTTCTACAAAAACAGTTGAATTTTTCAGCAAAAAGATAAATTCTCAACCAAAAAGATAAACTTTCTACCAAAAAAGATCAATTTTCAAGAAAATACAAACATTTTTGACCAAATAGTTGCATTTTTTACAAATAAAGGTGAAATTTTTATTAAAAAGTGAATTTTTGAAAAAAAGTTCATTTCCAACCTAATAGCTAAATTTTCTCTTAAATTGTGGAATTTCCCAGACAAAAAGACAAATTCTCGAAAAAACAAGTGAATTTTCAACCAGAAAAGATAAATTTTCAACGAAATATGTAAACACTGATATTACAACCAGAAAATATTTTGAATTAAAAACAGTTCAATTTAACCAATAAAGACGTTTTTTCAGAAAAATAGTGGAATCCTCAAACAAAACAACCACAAAAATTAAATTTTTTCACCAAAAAAGACGGATTTTCAAAAAATACCAAAATCTTTAGCCAAATAGTTAAATTTTTAACTAGAAAATACCAATTCTCAGTTTAACTGGTTCAGTTTTTAAAAAAAGAAATGAATTTTTAAATAAAATAGCGAAAATGAACTTTCAACCAAGCAGATTAATTTTCAAATAAGAAATATGAAATCTCAACAAAGAATCTAATAGTTAATATTTCCACCAAGAAATATTTTTATTTCTATAAAATACAGTTGAATTCAATAAAAAATATTCAATCTCAATAAAATAGTTAATTTTTTAAATAATTTTGAATTAGAATAATAAACCTTTAATTAATAACTTTTGAACAAAAGTTTCAACATTCAAAATTACATTCTATAGTTGAATTTTCAACGAAAAAGATTATTTTTCTGCCATGAAGGATACATTTTTAATCCAAAAGAACGAATGTTTAACAAAGCTTTAGAATTTTCGACTGAAAAGATGACTTCGAGAAAATTGTTAAATTTTCAACAAAATAATCAACTATTTAACGAAATAGTTAAATTTGCAAAAATAAAGGTAATTTCTATTTAAGAGCGATGAATATTCAATCAAATAGTTGAACTTCTAACTAAAAAAGATAAGTTTTTAATTAAAAATAAAATAGTTAAATTTTCAGTGTAAAAAATTAATTTTCAACAGCGAAAAAACTAATTTTCTACCAGTTAAATTCAGCCAAAAAAGATGAATTTTTCACGAAATAATTGAACCATTACCAAAAAAAATGTATTTTTGATAAAGTAGAATTATTTTCTGCCCATGAAAACGAATTTTCTACAAAACATTTGAATTTTTAACCGGAAAAATATAATTATTAACCAAATGAATAAATGTTGTAATAACAAGTTTGAGTTTAAACCAAGCAGTTAAATTTTCTACCAAAATAGCTGAATTTTTAAGCAAAAAGATGATTTTTTATCCCAAAAACAAATTTTATATAAAAAAGTTAATTTTTAACTCAACAAGACAAATTCGCAACAAAAAATATAATAGTTAATATTTTATTTAGTAAAGATAACAATTCAAGATAAGAAATAGTAGAATTCAACGAATAACGACCAATATCCAGCAAAATGGTTGAGTCCTCAACTAAAACAGATTTATTTTCAACCAACCAGTTGCACTTGAAACCACTAACGGTAGATTTCCAACCACGAAATTAAAATTTTTACGGAAATAGATGATTTTTCGATCACGAATATTTGGTTCAATCATTTAATGTGTATCAATTTTTTTTTTAATTGTTACAAAAACATATTACACATAAATATCACAAACCGACTAGATATGTAAGTTGTGCGATAATTCTCGAGTTTTCTGTAGTCGAGTTTTCTATTCTATAATCAAAAAATGTATTTATTTCCCAGAAAGTAAATGCAATTTATAAATGTAATAATACTTTCTAAATATAGAATAATACTATAAATAAATTTTGTATTTGAAACACTTGAGAAGAAAAAAATCTCTGACTGTAATTACCCTAAAACATTTTTGAGAATTATAATAATTGTGTGGAAGAACAACAAAACTTCGAGTTGAATAACGAAAATATTAATTTTTCAAAGAATATATTAAATTTTTTATTGAAATTCATGTAAAATGAAGATTGGTCAAATTCAAGTATATAGTAGTTAAAAATTTTGAACCAATTACACCTCTTAGAAGTATGTAACTGTTGAAGGCTTCTCATTGCATAACGAAAGTTAGTTCAAGCTATAGATATTTCAGGTTCGACACAATTTAGTACCAAATAGTACATTTTTTTCATTTTCAAATTCCCAAAATTAAACAGAAAATATTATTTAATATCAGAATTTTTTCCCTCCTTTTTCGGAGTCCAATCTACATTTTTTTCCTACCTTAAATGATTCGATTAGTTTGAGCATTTTTACTCCGCCCTAATTGGAAGCTTTCCCTCTCGAATTAATAGTCCAGTGAAAAAGGCCATTTGCTGGGTCAAAATATAAACAGATTTTTTTTGCATTAAATTTTTGAATGAAAGTTGTACTTATTCAAATACTGCAACTTTGAGATGTTTTCAGACCTGTGTATATTGTTAATTAATAATCAAGTGAAATTTCATACGATTTTTAACACTTTTTTGGATTGCTGCTTCCAGTTAAGAAATACGTAAAAAGTGCTTTGCAAAAATTTGTATGACATAAAAAAACTCTTTGAAATTATTCCTATTTTAATCCTTTGCGGCAAATTGCTTATCACATATTAATTTAATAATTTAGGGCAGCGTGTTTTCGGAGAAGCCTGCATTTGAATAATTGTGCATTGTTATGAAAAATAGTCAGATCTAACTTTCATTAATATAGTAATAACATATTTTTTACGTTCAGCAGCTCATGTTATTTTTGTTAACAATTTACTTAAGCAAATACTCCAGTGTATCGGTTTTTGTGATGCATTTGATTCATGCATTCAATTTTTCAATTTATTAAGGCTCATATGTAGATCAATATATACATTGCAGAGAAGTTGATATTGGGATAAGAGCATTTTATTAAAATAAGATTGTCAATTATGGAATATATGATTTTGCAATTGTTTGAACAAAAAATGTTTCCAAAATTTATTATAATATGAGATTTATGGAAGAACTTATTACGCTATTTGTTTCTTTGAAAAAAATACTTATAATCCATGTGATGGATAATTCTGTTTTCAAACCAATTTGTTATGTAACATTAATACAAAATTGCATAGTACGACACACCCTTCTGCATATAATTTTCTCCGAAGAATTGAATGGTGTAATCCCTTTTTTTGTAACTGACATATTTAAAATATTTCATAAAAAATCATCCTCCTTCTTCAATGGTCATAAACCAATTTTTTAAATTTTTTCTGATAACTGTAAGCATGAAAAAAATTATTGTTTGGAACTATTTGTCATTAAAAATGCAAATATTTTTGGGCACATCTGAAACGCGGTTTTCCTTAAAGAGCAAGATCTCCTAAGTGATTCATAATGTGAATATCTTACATAACTTTTTTTGCGAAGAAATTTATTGTGTACAACAAGTTTGCCCCCCCCCCCTCCCACTTCTCAGCCACTTTTTTAATTTCGAATTCAAGAAAAAATGTCATATAATACTTTCAACCCATAATTTTGAGGATCTACCAAGAAAAATCATATTAAAATACTTTTTATCACAATAAAAATCATTAGAATACATGCTTGTCGGAAAAATGGATACTTTTAATATTTTCCAAGTTCACCAAAAATCTTATTTTCAAACAATCGGAGAGACAATCAAAAGGTCAATCAATGTATTATATTATAATAAATAAATTTTTAACCTATGGTAGTGTTATATTGAAACATAATCCTCATATAAACAATTTCAAAGATATATTTTTTTAAATTTATAAGTCGCTATAGATTGATCATGAAATCATGAAAGGTCATTGAAGGTACCTTAGTAGGTCAATCGACGGAGCTTGAAAACGCGACCAATGGCATCAAATACAGTACTCTTATATTCCCAATATCAAACAAATTTCCTCTCATGAACAAGAAAAATAATTCTGTTTATAAATTACAGAACGTAATTGGTAGGTCACGGAAGGTCATGAAAATTTTTTAAATAAGTCAATCGATGCATCTCGAAAATTCGAACAAATATACTGTTGTATTTCCAACATAAAAAAGTATTTCTCTTATAAACAAGATAAACAATATATTTTTTAAATTCATAAATCGGTATTGTTAAATCGTAAAAGGTTATGGAAGTCTCATTAATAGGTTTATATTTTAATTGTTAAAAAAGTTTTTCTAGTATAAAAAGGTACAATTTTTATCAATAGGCTTTATATCCCTTTCTTATTGCCTCTTCTACCTTTGTTCGAATATTTTGCTTTTATAATTTTTCACTATGTAATTATCAAGATAATGAGATAGTGGCATAAATTGTAGATAATATATTTTTAAATACTACATGAGATTCGACAATCATACTTCATTGCTGAGAAAAAAAGTATATTTAAAAAAAGTATGAAAAACCGTATTCAAACAACGTTAGAAATATTAAAAAACTTTTCTTGAGTAATAACATTCAGTTTTAAATGATATTTAAATGTTACAAGAAAAAAGAATATTTAAAAATATGCAACTGACTATTTTTACTCTCCAAATAATAATAAAAAAATAAATTCTAAATCTAACTGTTTGTTCATTTGAAAAATCAATGTACAATGTCTATCAATAACAATGTTTTTTACAATTGAAGTTTTTCTCACTATCGAAAGTATGTATTATGGCTGAAATTGTTAAAACGATTTATTAAAAAGCAATAATTTGTTAAGAAAATAACTATATTTGAAGATGAGTGACTTATTTTTAAAACTGGAAAGTTGAAGGAAATGTTTTTCGCGTAAAATAAGTCAAGATTTATTAAAATTCAACGATTTTTCATGAAACTGGTAAGAAGGTATAAAAAAATTCAATTACAAAAAATATTATTAAGATAATTATTTTTCGTAAGTCTTAAATTTTTTCATACATAATTATGTTTTTTTCTTTGGCTGTGTCTACTGTCTAGTTATGTCAAAAAATCGGGGGAGTTAAGAAAGGGGATGGACTAGTCGTCCCGAAAATTCAGGACGACTAGCCAAGCTTATGAAAAATATTGAACTAGTCATCCCGGGACGACGAGACACTTGATTTTTCTTTCATAATACAAAACTGATAATATCATTTAAATTCTGAACATCATAGACAATTTTTTTCCAGATACCTAATTTTTGTCGCGAAAATAAACTTAAGAAAAAATGTTACATAATAATGATATTTCTGCATTAATTCAGAGATTAAATCTTTAAATTTTTGTAAATATACGACACAATTCCTTATATTATTAGTGATTTTGATATCCCTTTTTTCACTTGCGTTTTTCAATTTTAAGCTTGTTTAATGTTGTGTAATCTCTTGTAATCTTTTAAAGTTCAATGTTATCACGAGTGGTTCCTATAATTATGTATGATATCATGTAATCCTATGTAATCTTATATAATCTCGTGTAATCCCATGTAATCTTATGTAATCTGATACGTAATCTTGTGTAATCTCATTTAGTCTTTTGGGATCCCATGTAATCTATTGTAATCTTATTTATTTTTGTAATATTGTCATCTAATGTACACGAAAAATCTAAGTGGTTAACCCCTCGGTTGTGAACCTTTAATTTGTAACGAATCCTTCTTGAAAAAATAGGTGTGTCACGAAAATCTCGAAAGCATTGTTGTCGCTTTTCCACAATGTCGATTAAATATTTTAAAAAATTCGAAGGAAAGAATGTTGCCAAATTCACACAAATAATTAAGAATTCAGTTTCAGCTGATAAGCGGTAACAAAAAATGTCACATTCGTGTGCATAATAAGACTGATAAAAATTTAAGATTTATTTATGTGATTACTTAATCAAAGCCAAGCATAGTCAGTAGAATTGAAATTTGCATTTGACATGAGTAAAAGTAACTTATTTGTCAAATAAGAATCACAAGATGTATTTTTACAACACGTGAAAAATGCCTATTTTTAAATATTTTCATTGCCTTATTTCAATCAAATTAATTATTTTTTTAAATCAGAACTTATCCACTGAGGTTAATTTTTGCTTCTTTGATTCAAAATTAAATTTTTTTTTTACTTTTTGATCCTGTGATACGACAACTTTCACTTTAAAATTGACACTTTAGATGTTTTCCATATTTTCGAAGATGAACATCCTTTGAAGAGATAAAAATTTCTCAAAAATCGCTGTTTTGAGGTTTCGCATTTCTTTACGACTAATTTGTAGTTGGTGTTTGTTATTTAAAAATGCTACATTTAAACTTTAAAGTACTTAGTAAATGTAATTTTCTTTAAAAAAATTTCATAAACTTCAAACTTGCTGAATAAACTTTTTAATCAATAAGTTTTGTAAATTAAATTACTAACACAAACACCTAACATTTGTAAGCAGTCATTATTTTGACATTTTCAAAGCTCAAAATACTAAAATTTTAAAATAATTAATTACCTATTTGATCGGTAACTTTACGATTAATCTAATTTTTTTAGTAAAAAATCAAATTAATTAAATATTTCAAAATTTAAAGTTAGCTGAAGCAAGCAATAAAATTTACAACATCTGCATTACTACAAAAGCCAAATTTCGAAATTTCCTGACTTTCTCTGACTTTTCCCAGACCATTCAAAATTTTTTGTTGGGTATAAAAACAAACTGACGCCCAGGAGATCAATAATTTTAATGTACACAAAAATT
>JAUELO010000347.1:1710893-1726811 GCA_032357855.1 Amphibolips quercusostensackenii
AATTAAAAATAATTATTTAAGGTATATTTGTGGTTTTAATTAATGATTACCTACTGCAGTTTTATTATCTACTGTAGGGTGCACTTTAAGTAGCTCTTTTTTAAAAACAGAAAAATACTTATTTATCTTGCTTGTAGAATTAAACAAACTAGGAGGGGGGATGATGGGATAAAAATAAAAAATATAAAAACTCTTTATTCATTGAGGACCAGAGGAAAATATAGGAATTTAGATTAGTCAGTAAGACATTAATGTTTTTAAAACATAATAAATAAGATTTTTATTAATTCCATAATGCTGAAAGCATCTTCATGACTTTGAAAACACATTTTCAAAACTGCTATTAAGTTACACGTCATTTAATTTGTTTCAGTACCAACATTGGATGTGGTGGCAGTTTCTGAGCACTTCGCAAAATTACCATGTGACCTCACACCCAAGAAAGGAAACGAGATGGCTTTCATGGTCTTCTGGTACAAAAATGAAAATGGAGGCGAGCCTATCTACAGTGTTGATGCTCGTACAACATTGATCAGTGATGGAAAACTCTGGTCGAAAAAAAATGTTCTTGGTGACAGGGCAAAAATGAGGACCAGTTCCAATCCTGCTATTTTAGAAATTAATCCAGTATTGCCAGAAGATGAGGGGCTCTACACGTGCAGGGTTGATTTCAGAGACACCCCTACCAAAAATCAGAAGATCAATTTCACTGTAATCAGTAAGTCCATTTTTTCGTATGAGAAGTAGAAAATTATTGTATACTATACTCTGACAAATATTTATTTCAAATTAAGGAGATCGTTCACTTAACATATATTTTTTTATTTAACCAAAAATAACTTCAAAATGAAGAAAATCATTTTTAATTGAAGAAGCATTTTCGTCAGAACGAAAAACCATTTCTCTGAACCAGAAGAAATTTTTATGAATCAAAGAAGCATTTCTTTAAATGAAAGCCAATGAATATTTTTCTTTGAATCAAAGAAATTTTTATCGAATCAAAAAATCATTTTTCTCAGTGTATAGAACAAAGTAATCGATAATATTATAAATCAATATTTATTGAATAATACTTGCTAAGAGATAGTAATTTTTATTGCAATTAACAAAGGGTACATGCATTTTAACACAAGAGAATTTTCAATTATAGTTATTTTCTTAAATTATTATTTTTTAGTTTACATTTATTATATTATGCTTTGATATTTAAAAATGAGCCAATAGGTCGATTTTAAGTAACTGCTTTTCCAAATTTGAACAATTGCAAATATTAATCTTTGAATTTCAAATTGATCACATTATCGAAATTCTGATTATAATTTGTTAAACTTCTGAGCTACATTTAATTTTTCTGATTTTGGAATTCTTAAATATTTTAAGTACCTAATTTATATTTGTAAAAATTACGAAGGTTTTAAGGTTCAATCACGGTGAGCCTTAACATGTTTTTTTTTTTAAAGGTGCTGACACTGTTAATTTTCTTTTTGATTTCGAATCTACAATGATCCCAGAGTATTTTCCAATAAAGATCAAAATCTTCAATAGAGCACTTTTTGTTTAAAGTTTAATTGTTTAAACAAATATAATAAATTCATTTTCTGCCATAAAAACTATTCTTTCCTGAATCATTGGCCAATTTGAAGAATAAAGGGTCTTTTGACATTTTTTCGAAAAACGCAACTTTAAAAAGTTGTACATTTTTAAAGTTTTTGAATTTTTCAAAATTTTGTCAATTTTTAAGCATTTTTATTTTTTAGCAACGACCAGGGTGAAATGTTTTTCAAAAATTCTACATGGTATTGCTTCTTGAAGATATAACAAGTCTTTTTAGAAACGTAGTACACTCATCGCTGAATCGAGGACCGGGCTCGGGGATAGACGGTCCTCGATTCAATGCTATTCAAGCACTGACTATTCGAGCGATGTAGGACGGTCAAAGGACGCTCAGGGGGGGGGGAATCAGTGAAGCGTGAGCGACCATGAATGTGGCCCTCGATTCATTGGCCTTTGATTCAGCGAGGAGTGTATTGAAATTAACTATCGTTAACCTGTTGTTAAATAAATAAACTATAAGTCATAAAGCGTTAATTTTTTATTTATTGAACAACAGGTTGACGATATTTAATTTCAATACTATGTTTCTAAAGTGATTTATTATATCTTCAAGAAGCAATACCATGTAGAATTTTTGAACAAATTTCACCCTAGTCGTTGCTGAAAAATAAAAGTGCTTAAAAATTGTCAAAATTTTGAAAAATTCAAGAACTTAAAAAATTTATAACTTTTTAAATATGCATGCTTCGAAAAAATGTCACGAGACCTTTTATTCTTAAAATTGGCCAATGATTCAGGAAAAAAAGTTTTAATAGCGCAAATTAATTGAATTTTATTTGTTCAAACAATTGAACTTTAAACAAAAAGTGCTCTATCGAAGATTTTGATTTTTATTGGAGAATACTCTAGGATCATTGCAGATTTAAAATCAAAAAGAAAATTAACAGTGTCAGCACCTTTAAAAAAAACATGTTAAAGCTCACCGCGTAATATTTTAAACTCTATATTAAACTTGAAGATTTGGAATTTAAAATATTTTGTATAGCTTATGAGTATTTAAAAAATTTTGTATGGTAAAAATTTGTAACTTTTTGAGTTTGAGAGAGAGAATTTTGTAGCTTACTAAGGTCATAATATAAGAGCATTAAAATAATGTTATGACAACTTTTGAAATTCTTAAACAAATTTTAATACGTATATAATTCTATGGTCATCAAGAGAAAAATGATAAGTCAAAAAATTATTTCTTCCATTATTAAAGCATTATTGAATTTTAAACAAAATTTCATTTCTGAATATTTTAAATTTCTGATTTCTGATTGAAATACTTTATTTTATACATTTTAAAATTCAAATTTTTCCACTTTATGAATGTAATCTAATTATAATGCTTCATTGAAAGGATTTAATTCAGAAAAGTATGTGGCTTTTAAAAATTTGCCATAGTGTTTTGGAAGTAAGAGACAAAAAGGAAAGTCAAAAGAACCATCAGATTAATTAAAATTCTTTTCCAAAGTGTAATTAATTTTTGTTCAAAGCTCTACTTTTTCAGTTGGATAATATCCTGATTGTGAAAATTTGATCCTGCGAAATTAAATAATCTAAAACGATAAAGTGTAGTTTATAACCCAGTCAAAATTAAATTTCTAAATTATAAATTTAAAAGTTACACGCTTTCCACTTTTAATTTGGTCAATTATAAAATGTATTTATGAGGGTTTTAAAAATTTGCTATAGTTATATCGTAATACAAGCCAAAATAGGAAAGTAAGAAGCACCGTCAGATTGAATCATCTTGAATAAAATATTTAATCATCTTAAATAAAAAACTATATATTAAAACCAATTTCATATTCCTAAATTTAAATTTTTAATGTAAAAGCTACAAATTTTCGATTTTTAATTTTGTCAGTTAAAAATTGTTCAATTTCAAAGAGTTTCAACTTGAATGCTTTATTATAAAATTGTTTATGTAAAGTGTCAATCTTTATCGCCTTAAACTATATGCTTTTTTGAAATTTGATATATTAATGTTGTACAAAATTAAGCCCAAAGGAACAAACAAACCTTTGATTGATTAAATATTGTTTCGAAAGTGTAATTACATATTTTTCAAAGATCTTTCTTTTCGTTCTTAATATGAAAATTCAAGCTTGCGAAATGAAATAATAATATAACAGAACAAACTATGTAGTTTGAAATACAGTTCAAATTAAAATTTCGAATGTTTAATGTAAAAGATGTCAATTTTTTACTTTTAATTTTGTCAATCAGAAGACAAACAAAAAGTACGTAACGCTTTTTTTTGACATTTTTGACCTCCCAATGTGATGAGTCGTTTTTTTTCGTTCCCCCCCCCCCCCCTTCGTACGTGTTACGTTACATTTTTTACAAAAGTGAATTAATTAAATAAGAGACCGCTCTGGTGTAAAATGAAATTAATTTTTGAGTTTTCAAATAATGCAATTATTCATTTATAGCCTACACCTAGAAATGTGAGACTTTTTGTATTTTGTCAACTTTGCGTCTGGAGACTCTAAAATTGAGCGTTTGTGTCAATTTTTAATAAGACATTGATAAAAAAGTTAAAATGTTAAGTTTATTGAATTATGACTAATACACGATATATTAGATAGTTTGAAATTTTCTGGGGATCATTTGAATAATATATTTACTTAAATTATCCATATTGGATCAAAAAAATTTTATTTCTTTTTCTAGGAATTTTGACAAAATTGGAAAATGATTAACAAATTCGTAAAAATTTAAAGTTCTTTATAAAAAAAGTAATTTAGAGAAAAATATACAAAAGAATTATACTGTGTATTTTAAGAACTTTCCATTAATCATACATGATTAATATTTTCATTAATTTTGTTTAATCCTCTTTTTCAAGCATGAAAAATTTTTGAATTTTTATTACTGATTCTAATCTCAGACTTCGACTGCAGAAAACAAAAAAATAATAATAAATAATTATATATAAATATATATAATATATATAAATATATATATTTTTAACAAAAATTTCTTGAAACATTACGGACATTATACGTAAGACTGAAGCATTTCGACTATTCAAAATATTTTCTTTAAAATTAAAAAAAAAAAACAATTTATTTTGAGGCCATTGTGCAAAGTATTTTATTAGCTATCGTGTTCGAGGGAAAAAATGTACTTTATGTATTATCAAAGATACCTTCTTTTTGTGCAATTTTGTATTTAAAGAATCTATTTTGACAGCATGACATAGAAACCCTCTAGAGATCCTCCCCTCCTAAGTAACGTAGCATATTCACTCCCCCCTCCCCAGCGTTACGTACCTTTTGAACGAGCCTTTATAAGGTGTTCACTTTCAAAGAGTTCCAATTTAAGCGCTTTATTATAAAATGATTTGATAAAAGTGTCTTTCAAAGTACCGTCAGACGGGGTAATTTTGGACATGTGAGGTAAATTCGGGCACCCTTAAATTGACAGCATAAATTACTTATAACTGTTCCAAGAATTTAGAATCAGTTCAAGCTTTAACTAGTTCTAGGTTCCGGTCAAAACTACCTGCTTTAATTAATTTAAAGCTGTGTCTAGTCGTCCCGAAAAATCGGGGACCTTGAAAAGGGTATGGGCTCGTCGTCCCGCATTTTCGGGACGACGAGACACTTCGTTAATTTAAACTATCAATTTAGGAATGTCTGAACTTACCACACATGTTTAAAATTACCCTGTTTGACAGTGAGTTTATTAAAATGTGAACTATTTAAAATAAAAATTGAGGATCCTGATCAAAGAACTGGTTATAACCTTGTGTTGCCTAAAAAAAAAAAACATCCCAATGAATCAACAGGTGTTAGATTTAACATGTGTGTATTATCAGAAGAGTATTTACGTTTAAAAGGTTTCTTCGTGGTTTTTGATGTATGTCTATAAATGTTGTTGGTAAATAACAAACAAGCAAAGAAAAGTTTCTTCAGAGGAAATTTCTCCTTCCTGTAATTAGTACCACCTGAGACTCCGCTGATCTATACGAGTACGGGGAACTTGGCGAACATACTGCAACCTTTCAACGAGGACAGCCCGCTGTCTATGGTTTGTAAAGTGACTGGTGGAAAGCCACCACCTAGAGTTGTTTGGTATTTGGAAAACAAAATACTTGATGAAAGTTACACTTGGGAAGTGGGCGACACCACTGTCAATCGTCTCGACATTTCTAAAGTGACGAGAGATTTTTTAAGAGCAAGGCTCATTTGCAAGGCGCATAATAGTGACCACGTCAAGCCTGCTGTTTCTGAAATCATCTTGAAAGTCAATCGTGAGTCTCGTTTTTCAATTGTGAATATTTAAATGACTTTCAAATTAGAATCTTTTTATTAAATAAACACAGAGTGGCTGCAAAACCTTATTATCAAAATTCCCAGATTTTTCCCTTTCCAATTTTTCATTTTTCCTGATCATTAATATTCAAAGACCAAAATTATAATGTCGTTACACTTTCAATATAAAATTTTTTATAAATAGAATAAGACCAGTTTAAATGTTCTGATTTTTCATGTATTATTCCCAGAATGCCACAGCCTAATTTACCTAAAAAAAACAGTTTTGAAAAAGAGGGTTTCCTGCTACGATGATAATAAAATCGGACTACTCTTCCCTCTCTTCTTGCCACTCTCCCCTCTACCTACACGTTTATCTTATCCTGCCTCATCCGATCCTATCCTTTCATATCAATTCATCCCTCCAATCCCCTAATTTTCCTCCCTTACTTCTCCTTCCCACCCTTACTTTCCTACTTCCCCTCCCCTTACTTTAAATTTCCCCTCCATTCCTCTATTATCCCCTTCGGGGAAAAAATACTACGGACGGACGGACACCTGTCCGAAACTATAAAGGTTTCTGCCCGGAGCTACCAAACTCTAAACATTGAAAAGGTGACTAATTCAAACCGAAGAAGTGACCAAAAGTGACTAATTTCTCATCCAAAAGGTTAATTTTAACGAGTTGGCGATAAACTCATAGACTTTAAAACAATTCCAGTTGAATGCAAAAGAATTTAGATAAATTGGATGAAGAAATAAAAAAACTCAATTGATTTCAGTAAAATTGTGAATTGAGAGGAATTCAAAGGAGTGAAGAATTCAAGCGAATTAAAAAAATTCCTGGGGAATCCAAAGAATTCAAAAGAATTAAGAAGAATTTTTAGGATAAATCCATTAGAATTCTTTCAAATATTTGAAACCCTACTTATCATTTATTGTGAATACATTCTTTGAAATCTACTGAAATTTTATAAAATCGCGTGAAATTTTATGAAATCTGACGAAATGTTCTGGAATTCTGTAGAATAGATTTAAATATATTGAAAGCTTTTAAAATCCCTTGAAATAATTGAAATCCTTGAAAATCTTATAAATTCTCTTGGAATCTTTTAAAATATTTAAAAACCTTGTAGTATCTGTAAAATCGTCCCATATCTTTTGAAAGTCTAGGAAATGTTTAAAACCGTATTAAAATTTTGTTAACTCCTCAAAATTATAAAAATTATAAAATTTTTGTAAATCTCTTTAAAATGCCTTGAAATCTTTTGAAGTACCGAAAAATATTTCAAACCTTTTAAAATCTTTTTACTTGATAGAAATCAATTGAAAATTCCTTGCAATCTTTCGAATTTCCCTAACATGTTGCAAATCCTATAAAATATTTTTAATCTCTTAAAATATTTCACGGCCCTTAAAAATTACATTGAATTTCATAAATATCCTTAAATGTTTTAAATATTTTTTAATCACTTTAAACTATTAAATTTTAATAAAAATATCCTATGATATTTCAAATCTCTTACAATCCTTTGCAATCCCTTGAAATTTTCTAATACTCGTGAAAATTCCTTGGAATATTTAAAAAAAATCTTTAAGATTTTATAAAATACCTTCAGATTATTGGAATAAAGTGAAAATTCCTTAGAAATTACTAATAAATTCCTTAAAACCCTATAAAATTTTGTTGAATAATTTCCTTCAGATCATTCAAATCTTTAGGAATTCCTTAAAAACGTTTAAAACCTTGGGAAAATGACATGGAATCTTTTACCTTTAAATCTTCAAAATACATTGGAATGTCATTGGAATTTAGAAATGTATTCTAAATTACTTGAAATCTTCTAAAATACTTTGAAATATTTAAAATCCTTTTTTTTCAAAGCCCACGATACTTCTTAAATCTTATAGAAATTTTTTGTATCTTAAAATACGTTAAAAACTTTAAAATCTCTTGAAATATTTTAGATTTTTAAAATCTATTCTTAATTTTTTAGAATATTTTAAAATACCTGAATATTCTTCAAACCCTTTGAAATCTTTTCAAAGCATTTGAAACTTTATAAAGCTTGTGGAAATGACTTGGAATTTTTTCAAATATCGGAAAATATTTCAAATCCTTTGCATTCTTTAAAATTCCTTGAAACTTTTTAAAGCTTTCGAAATTTCTTGAAACTTTTTAAAGTTCTTAAAAATTTCTTAGAATTTTCAAAAATACCCTAAAATATTTTAAATACGTATAAATCTTCTTAAATCCCTTTAAACTTTATAAAGCTCGTGAAAATAACTTGGAATCTTTTAAAATATCTTAAAATATTTCAAATCATTTGAAAACTTTTTAAATCCCTTGAAACTTTTTAAATGTCTTGAAAATTCCTTAGATTTTTTGAAAATATCCTTCAATCTTTTAAGTCCTTTGCAATTTCTTCTGATATTTTTAATATATTCTAAGCTTCTTGAAATTTTTTAAAAATCTCAAATATTTCAAAATTGTTTGGAATCTTTTAAAATCCCTTAAAACTTTTTATAGCTCTTAAAAATTTCTTAGATTTTTTTAAATACTCTAAAATGCTTTAAATCCTTTGAAATACCTATAAATTATTGACATCTGTTAAAAAATTCAGAAATAGGTGTTGACATGAATTTAGTAGTGGTTAACCTATGGGTTCATTTATTGAAAGAAAAGTGACTAAAGTGAAATTTTGATTTTAAAAAGTGCCAAAAAAGTGATTTGAAAAAAATGACGAAAAGTGACTATATGGCAGCCCTGATTATTCCTGCCAGTCGCTTAACGTGCTTCTTACAGAAATTACCTAACTTTTGTCAAATCGTTTTCAAAATCCCTGACATTCCCTGCCCAACAAAATTCCCTGCCTTTCCCTGATTTCCAGGTTTTCTCTGAACTGCGGCCACCCTGATAAAAAGCAAACAATAATAAATAAATTGCAAAACCTTTTTGTAGTTAAGCCGTTGATGGTGAACATAACGAATAAGGTTCCCCACTTATCATCTTTACGAACCTACGAGATAGAATGCACGAGTTCCGGTTCTCGGCCAAAGGCAACAATTACTTGGTGGAAGGGTAACAACCACGTGAAGCATATGGCGAGAAATGTGAATATCTTTTTTGATTAATCCTTCATTTTTTTTTAATGTGAGACTGAGCTCTTTGTAGTTTGCAGATAATGTTAACGTATCGAGAAGTGTGCTAAGCTACGTACCGACCATAGAGGATAATGGAAAATTCTTGACTTGTCGAGCCGAGAATAATGTGATACCCGAGAGTGCTCTAGAGGACAAATGGCTCTTGGTCGTTCACTGTAAGCAAATAATAATCCCTAAACCAAAAGGTTCAAATTCCCTGCAAACCAACAACCTTCTTTAGAAGGATCTCGAATTTCGGTTCTAAGGGGTCGTCTATAAACTACGTTACCAATTTAAGTGTGGAGTGGGTCGCGCCAGAACTATGGCTGTTAGCAGGGGGAAGAGGGGGATCAGTAGAAGTAACGTTATGAACGTAGATAACGTTTAGCACGTTTCCTGAACAGCATCGTTCAGTAAAAACTTAATAAGTTTCAAAATTTTCATATTTTACACTTCAAATTTCTCGCTTGGCTAAAAACTCTACGATTTGTTTGAAAATTGAACTATTTTGCTAAGAATTCGTTTTGTTTTTGGCTAAAAGTAAAATTTTTAAATTGACGATTTACCTTCTCCATTTTTTATTTCCTTTAGTTGAAAATTAAACTGCTTGATTAGAAATTCATGTGCTTGATTGTTGATTTGTCTTTTTTGGTAGAAAATGTATCTTCTTAATCAAAAAATCATCTTTTTGGTTGAATATTTAACTATGCGGTTGAATGTTAAACTCTTTTATTAAAAAGTAAGTTTTTTTGTTAAAGGTTTATCATTTTAAAGTAGTTGGCATGCTCAGATCACTGAAAAATAGTTTTTTCTACAGAATATAAATAATATTACACTGGGATTGCCATTTAAGTCCCTCCCATTTAAGTTGTTCCGAGAATTGTTGCCACAGCGGTTCCGGAGCCCGCGGGGTCGAGAGAGGGTTGACTGTTTACGTTCTTAGCTAGCGAATGTTGTGTTCGCTTTATGTCAAGGCCATTTAGAAGCATGCCCGAAACTGGACTTAAATGGGATTTCCTGTGTACTGATGTCATTTCAAATAAAAAGACATTGCTTTTAATGATAAAATTTTAAAACATAACAAAAAATTTATTTTAACCATGTTTTTGGCAATCGAATTTTTTCTTACTATCGCTCCTTATCAATTTGTGAAAATGGTTGAACCTTAATAAATGATAGCTCACTCTTTCGGGAAATACATTATCTACGATTATAATGTCTTTAATGTAAAAAGTAAATGTTTGTATGACTAAAATTGTAAAAACACTTTTTTTTAAAAGAAAACATTTTTTAAACAAATAACGATATTTGAAGAATATTTACTTATTTTCAAAATTAGAAACAGTAAAGTTGTGAATAATATTTTCCCCGAATGAATAAGCCATGATTAATTAAAATTACACTATTTTTAAAAAATTGGTGAGTAGCGACCGTAAGAAAAAAATCACCTACAAAAACTGTTGCCTTAATAAATATATTTTGTAAGTAAATTAATTTTATTCTTGAAAATTCGTCTTTTTCACTTTAAAAGTCAATTATTTGCCAACTCATTAGACTCTTTGGTTTAAAAAATTAACTCTTTCGCTTAATATGCATTTATTTAGATTAAAAAATGATATTATTTGTTGAAAATTCATCTATTTGTATGAGGATTCAATTTTTTTAATCCGCCTTATATTGTGTGTTTGAAAATTCAAGTATTTGTTTAAAAATTCAACTCTTTGGTTAAAAATTCATGTATTAGATAAAAATTCAACTATTTTGTAAAACCTCTAATTATTTTATTGGAAATTAAACTATTTTGTTAAAAAGTTTAGAAAAATTAAAAATTCAACTGTTTGGTTAAAATTCATGTATTTGAAAAAAATTTAACTTTTTTGTTGAAAGTTAAATTATTTTGTTAAAAAAGAGACTATTCTGTTAAATTATTCTTTTTATCAAAAATTCAACTATTTTGAATTCGTCCTTTTAATTTGAAAATTAACTTATTTGTTAAAAATTTAACTTTTTGTGTTCAAAATTCAACTGCTTTATAAAAAAACCGCCTTTATGGCTTGAAAATTCAAGTATTTATTTGTAAATCTAATTATTTCATGATCTTTCTTGGTTGAAAATTAATTTCTCTGTAGCACATTCAACTATTTTCGAAAAAATTCGTCTTTTTGGATTGAAAATTTAACTTCTTGGTCCAATGTTCAACTATATTGTTGAGAATTCGTCTATTTTGTTTGAAAATTTATATATTGGTTTGTTAACGCAACTGTTTAGTTGATAATTAATTTTGTTGTTTTTGAAAATTTGTTGTTTTTTTTTGCGTTAAAAAATCTTCTTTTCCAGTAGAAAATCTTTTATGATTTAAAATTCATCTATTTTAGTAAAAAATATTTTTTTGGTTAAACATTAAACTATTTTGTTGAAAATTCAATATATTTTGATTGAAAATCTTAAGAATTTAAAGCGTTTCTTATTGCATTTAATACGGTATTAACATCATTTTTATTTAAAACAATTTATTCCCCTATTTTCGTGAAAAATCATCCTACTATCCCTGTTTTAAGAACATTTTAGACTGTGAAGTCGGATATTTTAATAATTTAAATTACTTTCTTTTAAATTGCTATATTGGTTTCTAATTGGTTTTCAAAAATGTATTAACTGAAATGAAAATTTGCAAGAATGCAAATAAATTCTCGATAGTTTTAAAGGTTCAATCCTCTCAGTTGGGTACTACTTGAATGTAACTCTTCATTTAAAGATTCGCTCTACTTATGGTCTAGTTGGAAAATTTCTATTGAAAATACAAGTGGCTTGTTCTCAATGGTTCACTTTATCGATAGCCATACTATTGAGAGATCCAACGATCCCCCGCTGAATTTCGATGAGTGTTCCATTTAAGCAAAGTACCATTGACTGTAAATCCGATTCAAACTAAATTCGTTTTTGCACATAAATTCATCGTTCGATGATTCATTATAGGGGCTGTTCAAAAACTACGTCATGCTGTTTTCAAACTTTTTTCTCCCTTCCCCTTTTTCGTGACAGATCATTACACAAAACTTGAACCCGCAAGCATGACGTCAAAAATACAACCCCTCCCCCTTTTGAGTCAAAATTTATTCTCCGATTTAATTTGATAAACGCCTAATATAAAACAAATCATACAAAAATAATAATTTAACAGACTTCACAGGCACGAAAATAGGGGATTAATTAGGTAATTAATTCTTATACATATATAACTGAAGAATATGTCCCATGTTTAATCCAATATGAAACGCTTAAGATTTCATGCTGAAATATATTGCATTTTCAATTAAATAGATGAATTTTCAATAAACAAACAAATTAATTTGAGACAAAATAGTTGCATTCGTTACCAAATAGTTCAACTTTCAAGCAAAAGAATCGAATTTTTGAACAAATATTTGAATTTTCAATCTACAAAGATGAATTTTCAATCAAATGGTCGAATTTTTAACTAAAAAAGATTAAACTTTAACCACAAATAGTTCCTTTTTTCAACAAATTGTTGAATCTTCAAGCCAAAAATACTAATCCTTTAGAAGACAGTTGAATTTTCAACCAAGAAAGATGAGCTTTCAA
This sequence comes from Amphibolips quercusostensackenii, assembly GCA_032357855.1. Lineage (NCBI taxonomy): Eukaryota > Metazoa > Arthropoda > Insecta > Hymenoptera > Cynipidae > Amphibolips > Amphibolips quercusostensackenii. The sequence continues at coordinate 1,723,502 of JAUELO010000347.1, forward strand.
TCTAGAAGAACAAATTTTCTATCCAAAAAGAAGAATTTTCAACAAAACATTTGAATTTTACAAAAAGATGACTTCTTAGCAAAATAGTTGAATTTTCAACAAAACAATGAAGTTTTTATTAAAAAAAAAACATAAATTCTAAACAGCATCGTCGAATTTTCAAACAAATAGGTTAATTTTCAAAAATTGAGTTTTTATCCAAGCAGTTGAATTTACAATCAAATAGTTAAGCGATGATTGGAAATGGACAAATTTTTAACACATAGATTAATTTCTAACCAAATAGTTGAATTTTCAACCTTAAAGATGAATTTTCAACCAAATGGTTGAATTTTTGAACAAAAAATATTAAACTCTAACCAAAAAAATTTTTGCAATTTCAACCACATAGTTGAATTTTCAAGCCAAGAAGACGAATTTTATAGAGCACAGTTGAATTTTCAATCCAAAAGGATGAATTTTATAGAAAAAAACAAACAAAAACAAATGTTTAGCAAAAACGTTAATTTTAAAACCAAAAAAGATAACTTTCTAATTAAATAGTTGAATTTATAGAATAATAATACAATTTTTAACTAAATAGTAGAAATTTCAACTAAAATTATGAATCTTAAAAAACGACATTTTTAAAAAAGGAGTTAAACTTTTAACCAGATAGTTGAATTTTCAATGAAAAAGGATTAATTATGAACGAGAAATATAATAGTTGATATTTAGAATATAAAATATTTTCATTTTAAATAAAGAGCAGTCAAATTTAACCAAAAAGATGAATTGATAATGAATAATGTAATAGTTTATATTTCAACCAAAAAGGGTTTTTCAGTCAAGAGATAATAAAAATTTTATTTAAATTGTTGAATTTTTAAAAGGAAAATGCGAATTTTTTACAAAATATGTGTATTGTCGACGAAAAAAATATAATTTTTTACACAAAAAGTTAATTTTCTACTAAATAGTTGATTTTTCTACGAAAATAATAGAATTTTCTACGCAAAAAGATAAATTTTTAACAAAACAGGTTAATTCTTAAATCAAAAAACATATTTTCAAAAAAAATTTCAAAAACAAAATAGTAGAATTTTAAACTAGAATGATAATTTTTAAAAAAATTAAAAAGGAGGTTCAACTTTCATCCAGGTAGTTGAATTTTCAATTTAGAAAGATAAATTATCAACAACAATTAAAATAGTCGATATTTACAACAAAAAAAGATTTTAATTTCAAATAAAAAAACAGTCGAATTTAGCTAAAAAAGGTAAATTCCCCAAAAAATGTAATAGTTGATGTTTCAACCAAAAAAGAGATTTTTTAATCAAGAGAGAATATAAATTTTGACCCAATTGTTAAATTTTCAAAAGGAAAAGACAAATTATCAACAGAATAGTTGTATTCTTAACGCAAAAAATATGATTTTTTACCAAAAAGTTAATTGCCTACCAAGTAGTTCAATTTTCTACAAAAATAGTAGAATTTTTCTCACAAAAAGATGATTTTTTAACAAAACTTTCTAATTCTGCAGCCAGAGAAAAGAATTTTATATCAAACATTTGAATTTTTAACAAAAGTAGAATTTTTAACCAATTAGTTCAGTTTTAAACTAAAAAAATCAATGTGTAAAAAAATGAATCCAACGAAATAGTTAAAATTTCAACCAAAAAGATAGATTTTCAACTAATAAAAGTAATTTTGAACAAATTAGTTAACTTTCAACCAAGCAGTTACATTCTTCATCAAAAAGATTAATTTTCGACCAAAAAAACGAATTTATAACAAAGTACATCAATTTTCAGTCAAATAGTTGAATTTTCGATTAAAAATGAATATTTTCAATCCGTAATGGAGTAGTCAAATTTTGAGTTAAAGAAATGAATAAAAAAAATTTGTTAACAGAATAGTTAAATTTGAAATTAATAAAATGAATTTTCAGCAGAGTAGTTTAACTTTTAAACCAGCAAATGTATTATTAATTAAGAAGATTAATTTTCAACCAAAAAGGACGAATTTAAACAAAATATATTGATTTTTAACCAAAGTGTTGAATTTTTAATTAAAAATTATTAATTTTCAATCAATTAAGAATAAGCTACATTTTTAGATAATAAATTTAATTTGAACAAAAAAAAGGTTTAAGAAAATAGTAGAGCCTTCAACTAAATAGTAGAATTTTTAGCTAATAGAGAGGAATTCTGAACCTAAAATCAAAGAGAAGACTTTTCAGTTAAAGAGAATTAATTTTTAATAAAAAATGTATGAATTTTTCAATTAAAATCTATCAACCTTGTTCGCAATTAGGAAAAAACATGAGAAAAAGGGTAAGTTTCTCGAAAATAGGTGAGAGGAAAATGCTCTAAAATAGGACAAAGTAGGGTAACAGAATAAGTATGAAGTCCGTATGCAGATGCTATGCTTGTAAGATAAAATCAATAATTTTCAATTTTTCAAACATTAAAAAAAAACTAGTTATCGATTTTGTGGCTTAAGGTTCCGCAAATGATAAAGAAGATTTAAATAAAATAAAGGAAACAAAATTTAAAAAAAACTACAATATAAATTTCATGAACTAGTATTCACAAAAAGGAAAACTGGACTACGGAAAAATAAGTACAATGAAAATTAAAAAACTACAGCACCAAAGATTTTAATGTTAAAAGTTATTTAAAGAAAAAGGAAAAATAACCTCTACTATTCTCTAATATATCATTGCATCATCATTAGAAAAAAGCAAAAGAAGGTACATGTGGGGAAGGGGGTGCTGATGTAAGAAGAAAAAGTACAAAATTCAGGAAAAAATTCAAAAACAGATGGCCATTTCTTATTTAACTGACTTTCTGTATCAATGGTTCCGGTTCATGACACTCTTTTTTCCTTTTAATAGAACTTTTTTGATGCAAATATTCACAGATGTTCCAGTAGTGATGATCAGGTTAGGAAAAAGTTTACTTGCCACTAACATAAACGAAGGAGATGATGTGTACTTCGAGTGTGAAGTTAAGGCCAACCCAAAGGCCTATAAACTTGCCTGGTACAAGGATGGCAAGGAGCTTCATCAAAACATCACTGCCGGTATTATCCTTCCCGGGGGCCAATCCCTTGTTCTCCAAAGCGTGTCAAAAAGTTCTGCTGGAGAATACTCTTGTATGGCTGCCAACATCGAAGGAAAGGCGACTAGTCGACCCGTCTCCCTGGAAGTGATGTGTGAGTGAAAAAGTCAATACCAACCACGATTAATACAACTGTCAAGAGTATTATAGAAATTAGAGAGTACAGAAATCCCAAGTGGAAATGTGCATCCATTACTTGCGTTTAC
>JAUELO010000347.1:1734971-1746484 GCA_032357855.1 Amphibolips quercusostensackenii
GGTAAGTCTCAAATTACGCTTTATACTAGAAACTTTATCATAACGGAAAAGGCTTTGGTACTTTATTTATCATTAAGGCTATATAATCCGCCTCTCACTGACAATAAACATAAGTTGTTTTTGCTGACAAATTTTATTGAGAGGTGGATCACTTCCCTCTATGTTCCTAAAATCCCACAGATAAAAAATTGAGTTTAGAATGGTATTCGTTTCCTATTCTAACCCTTGTTATTAATTATTGGTTTAAATAAGTTCATACTCAAGATTTTAATGAAACATAAAGTTATGATCATGCAAAAGTAATTTCAATCTTTTCCGGAATTAGAACTTTTATCTTGCTGCAAAAGCATAAAGTTAACTTGCCCATTAGCAGTTTGTGGAAATACTGCAGCTGGAAATAGAGTCAAATTGATTTCTAAAATTAAATAAATTATATATATGTGTTTAAACAAAAGAAAAGAGACGGATTTTGGTTTCTGAGAAACTAAATTGATTTTAAGAAAGCTCTTTTACTGTCGGCTAAAACGGTATATGATGTATGATGGTCCATCCACCGTATTTCTTTAGCTGATAAGAAGAATCGATTTATCTTAAAAAGGTTAGTTTTTTTGCTACAGGTAGAAATAACTTATAGGGGCAGGAGTCTCGAATACAATGCTTTTTTTATTGTGAAACATAGACAAAAAGACTCAAATCATTTATGTCCGAAACCAGGAGATAAACTGAAATTATTTTATTCTTAGTAGAAAAACATATCTTCTACCTTAAAATTTTTAGGATTCTAATTTGAAATCCATGTAGTTCTAAGCGCTTGTCATTCCAAATTTGAAAGGTTATTTCTCTGATTGCTTCAATCTAAATTTCATAAAATAAAAATCGTTCCATTTTAAATAATCGAATGTGAAAATTTCAATTTGTAGATCTCTTAATTAATAATTATTGAATTCAAAACGGATGGGATGGGCTTTGTTTGGAAAATGTAATTTCAAGTCAATGTAGTTTTTAAGTTGTACTAATTTATAATAAAATTTTCAAATAAAAGTCTTACAATTACATGAATATTTCTATTAAAAGGCTATACAATTAAATTATTAAAAATTTAAGAATTGTTGCAATTAGGTGCTAAATAATTTAGAAATTACCAAATTTTTTATTTACTCATTTCATAAATTGTACAGTTTCAAATCAATAGCATCTGTAATCAAGTGATTTCGAATTCAATACTTCAATTCAATCAATAATTACCAATTTAATATTGTACAACTTAAAATTCATAACGGTCGGTATGAAACAGTTTTAAAATTTAGCATTTATGAATCCACAATTTCAAGTTTAAAATTTTATAAAATAAAAAGCCTTCAAAAATTATAACTTGAACATTGACAGTTGAAACCTATAATATATTACGCTTGAAATATACTTTGAATTTTTCAAATTACAACTTAAAGTGTTTACACTTTAAGTTTACACTTTAAAAAAAATTTATTGTTCAAAATTGAACTATTTGCGATTAAATTTTTTAGATTATACAATTTAAAAATATAATTATTATTTGGAAACAATTTCGAAATAGTCCTTTTAAGTTATTTGAAACTAGGAGCTTTGTAAAGAATTTTAAAATAAAAAGTTTAAGAAAAAATAATTATAATATCAAATTCAAATAATCAAGATAATCTGAATTTAAATTTTAGTTGTTGAAAAATTTATAATACTAAATTAAAAACCTGAGTACACTTAATTTAATCAATTTCGAAATATTTGATAAAATTAAATTGTAAAATACTAAAGACTTTTAACTTCATATTGTACAATTTTAAAGTACTTGAAATATAAAAGTATACAATTTTATTCGCATTCAGGTAAACGTTTTAAATTAAAAGATTTTTATTTTTCAATGCGTGCTACAATTATGTATATTTTAGACCTGTTAAAACTAAAAACATTCAATATAAAAGCTACCCGTGAAGCACGAAATTTTCGTACTGTTATAAAAAAGTTTAATCAGTGGAAAATTCTATAACTTCTATAATTTTGTATTTTTCATTTAAAAAATTTGAAGATCTTAAAATTAAACTTGTGGTTGGATTCAACTATTTTGTTAAAAAACAGTATTTTCTTGATTAAATACATCAGTTTTTGGACTAAGATTACAGTTTTTTTATTGAAATATGAACAATTACATTTTTCGTTGAGACTTCATCCTTGTTGGTTAAAAATTCTATTGCTTAGTTGAAAGTGAAACTACTTCGCGAAAAATTAATTTTTTTAGTTGATGATTCGTCATTTCAGTTAAAAAAACTTTTTTTGTTCCAAACTTAACTTTATCGTTAAAAATTATTTTTTTCAATTAAAACTTAATTTTTCACCTGAAAATTTAAATATTCTATGTTTAGTGGAAAATGTGTTTTCTTCAGTTAAAAATACAACTATTTGGATGCAAGTTTCTGTATTTTGTTAAAAATTCATCTTTCGAGGTAGATTATTAATCTTCTTAGGGACTTATTCATTTTTTTGCTTTAAAATTAATTTATTTTGTTGAAAATTCAACCATCAGATAAAACATTTATTCAAGAATTCAAAAATTTGGTCCAAAGTTCATGTATTTTGGACAAATATATATTTTTTGAAAGAAAATGTATCTTCCCTTATGAAAAAGAAGTATTAGTGAGTATTGAATGTAAATTTTTTTCGCGAATAATTATTAGTAATCCAATACCTTTCCGCGAAAAAAGTACTGAATCCAAAACTTCTTTTTCATAAAGGTTCTTAGTCAAAAATTTATTGTTTTAATTGAGAATTCTTTTCTTTGGCTTGAGATCAGTTTTTTTGTATTGAAAATTAATTTTTATAACTGAAAATTCAACTAGTCCATTTTTTGTCGGAAATGCATATTTTTTTATAGAAATTTGATCTTTTTAGTTAAAAATACATCTGATTGATAGAATATTTAATTATTTTATTAGTTCAAACATAATAATTTGGTTAAAAATCAATTTATTTGGTTGATAATTAAGCTATTTTGTTGAAAATTAGTTTTTTTTTAGTTAAAATAAATTTTTTTACCGAAAATTTTTGTTTCTTATTTATATATTTATTTATTTTGTTGAAAACTCATCTTTCTTGGTTGAATATTTAACTTTTTTTGAAAATTCCTCATTGTGGTTTAAAAATTAGTCTGCTTTGGCTGACGACTCCACTAATTTGATGAAAATTTGTATTTTTTGTTTAATTAGACTGTTTTTGGTTGTAAGTTAAAATATTTAGTAGAAGAAATATTAATTATTACACTTTTTGTTAAAAAATTAATCTTTTTATCATAGATTCATTAATTTAGTTTAAATTAAACATTTTGTTGAAAATTCCTTTTCTCTTGTTTGAAAATAATTCCTTTCAACTAAATATTTAAATCTTTAATTTTTTGTTGAAAATTAATCTTTTTGAGTCAAAAACATAACAATGTGTTTGAATATTCATGTATTTTACATATTTTACGCAATTAGTGGATAGACCATTATAACATTGTGGATGACTGTTGTCACTGAAAATGTTTAAAATAAATTTAGAAACAATACATTTTTTGCATTAACGTCATTGATTTCCTAGGTATAAGGTTGTTTTTATATCGAAATAAAAAATTTAGGACGGTCATCGAAAATGACGAATTGGTCAGGGAAAGTCAGAGAATTTCGAATTTGAGAGTTTTCAGCAACCCGAATCCTGACAATTTTATAAAATGTATACACATCTAATCCGGAGGCGACAAATTTATGTCCAAAAGTGGATCAATACTGCAACGAATTGATCCTTTTTTGGATAAAAATTTAATGCCTCAGGCTATGAACAAATCAACCTGAAGTAGGTTCGTACTGCCGTAACCCGTCGCCTATAAAATTCAATTACACTATTATTCCGAATCCGGACAAAACTATCCATCTGCGATCCCATGGTAGTTACTAGTTGTATCTGAGCCGACGAATGTACCAAATGTTCTGAACGTGTCCCGTGAACGGGATTCGCTTTTTCCGTTTGTTATTGGATCACGGAGAAAACACAGAGACCGGAAGCAAAGATTAAGAGGGACGATCCGCAACGCTGATGACCGTACGACTACAGGCTGAGCTCTTTGGGATTCAGAAAACGCGTCGGTTCGTTAGCCAACGGGTTGATATATCCAAGAGAAACGGACAGACGTACGGACGTGTTTGTCCCGGGCCATCCACCTCACCCCTCTACTTAACCCCTACCTCTTGTTCATCCCCGAATTCCTGCCCCTTCACCTACCCCTAGGTTCATGCCACCTGACCCACGTCTACAGACTCGCGCTTAATAGAGAAAGCCTGCAAACTCATAGCTGAGGTACTTTCAACCCACCCGTCGGCACATTAGTGTATGTGTCTCCACACACATATAAGGGACGAATTTTCTATCCTATCCACCTAGGCACACATGCACTCATACAAGGGCATTCTTGTGGTGGCATGAATAATCCATGAGGATGGAAATTAAAGACGATAAATGCGCACCGAATGAGACAGGCGCGAGGAAAGGGACTCGGCTTTATGGGATTTTAATTCAGGGTCCAGGAAACCGAGAGTAAGAGAAAGAGTGAAGCAGATCGAGGAAGAGGATTATGTAGCCGAAATCCAAAAGCAGTTGGTTGATATGGAGCATCTTATGGAAAAAAAGGTGTGATCGCGTCGCGTGGAGTGGAAGATAACGCGTGAGCGCCTCATTAACCCTTGGTAATTAATCATAATAAGAAAGACCTATACCGCGCGTGGTTATAAGCAGCTCTTGAAGTTGTTAGGACGTTAATGTCTTAGAGGGTAAGGTCTTAATATTCCCCAGGGACGCGTGAACGTGATAATGAATAGATATTTAATAGGTTAGATGCTGCACGAATCACTAGAAAGGCGCTCTTAAGAAAATTATAAAATAAACTTGCTATTTATCTCAGGAAGAAGCAGTTAGGGTAAGTTGTTGTTCTCATTAATTTTGAAAAATCAGTTTACAGGCTAAGAAGCGCTAGGAGTTGGAAGACAAATATCATAAGTAAGGGTGTTTAAAGTCAGGGGTTAAGAAGGGTGGTCGTAGGTTAGGGAAAAAGATGAATTTAGGGGAAAGTCAGGAAAAATGAATCATTATATGCTGGTCAGGGAGAATCAGGGAAAAGTCAGGGATTTTGAAAAAAAGATTGCAAAATTTAAGGAATTTCTATAAGAGGCACTTTAAAAAACTGTCAATGATAATAAATTAAAAATTTTAATTTGAAATTTTTTTATTCTACTTATAAATATTCTATGTTAAAAATGTTTTAAGTTTAAAATTTTGGCCTTTAAATATCAAAGGTTAGTTCAAAGTTTTGTTATTAGAGGCAGGTTTAAAAAAATAAGTCTAAAGAGAGGATGGCAAGCGCATTCAAGGAAGAGTTTCATATGGAAAGAAGGGTTAAATATCATGGGTCATATTTCACAAGGCAGTAGCCAGAGGTCAAATATCAGGTAAAAGGTATCAGGTCAAAGGTAAGGGCCACAGTGCAGGTGTGAAGGCTTATAAGTCAGAGGTCTCTTAATATCTCTTCATAACCATATTTTGAATATACGTATAATAATTTAGAATAAATATTAGAAAGATGTGAACATGAAATTCGTGAAAAGATTTTTAAATCTAAGTTCTTATATTTCAGCGGCAAATTATATCTTCATTTTTCTGCACTTTCTTGCGTTTCCTAATTGTAGAAACTTTTCTCTGTTTGAGTTGAACTTTTCCTTTTTTGCGTTTTACCGTTTCCGGGACTGTTTCTTACCTACTTTCATCGACCTTAGTAACTTTGGTACGGTCGCTGGTTAGGAAGCTTTAATCTTTCCACATTGAGGATATGATAGTAGAATTAGGGTAATTAAAATTATTTTTCAGTGCAAGAATTACATGGTTCACCAAATTCTCTATCCAATCTATGGATTGTGGACGCGACATATGCACTTTGAAAATTGAAGCATAAAATTTCATTTTTGATATACAATATTTGCTATACAACTTAGAAAGTTAAGAATGCATGCATCGTCTTATATCAGGCGAGTGCGGGGTTGTAAGTCAGTGACACTTGTTTGTGGTTTTCTGGTTCTCATTATATCTTAACTTTCTCTCAAACTAATCAACTGTGTGATTAGTGTTGTTCAAAGTGTCAGTGAACATTGCCTTTGTGGGTTTGATTACTGATTTGCATCCCTGCACATGCCTTATCTTCTACAGCAAAGCGAAACAACCACATAACAACAAACAACCACATGAAAACAACCATATATAAGTGGAAACATCACAGAAAGAGAGAAAGAGTTGGTAGATAGAAGGAAGCCGCACAACGTAGAAACACATAAGTCGATGCAAGAATTTCTCATTTTTTATGTTGCATAACAAATATTGCATACCGAAGATTACATTTTCTTCTTTAATTTATAAGGTACATATCTGACACTGAAGATAGTCCTTTTAGAAAAATTCCTTCAAATAATTTTAATACTTGGGTCAATTAAATCCGACATCTTTTAGAAAACCAGTAAAGACGTCACTGTGAAGTAAAAAGAATCCTCATTATTTGTTCGCAGGACGTGGTGCTTCGGAAGAGTCATCAGACTATAGTTTGCTCGTTGCCTGTTTTGCTGGCGGACTAACAGCCGTTTGTATTCTGGTCGTCGGGATCACGTTGACTCTCTATCGTCGGAACCACTTCATGCAACCCATGAAAACTCAGACGCACATAGTTCATTACGAGCCGAGTGAAGATCACGACTCCGTTTCGCCAGTGCAGAAGGCTCCCCAGAGACAAGAGCAAAAGGAATCGTTAAATTTCGTCGAACCAAAGGATTTTAAGGAGCAAATATCTTCGGATCCTCCAGATGAAGATCCGGATGTTATACCGAGTAAAGTGGAGAGAAGGCCTGATATTTTTGAACCAAACTATACACCTAAACCCGAGAGGATTAAAGACCCCGGAAATTCTGAAATCTTCGATTATTCATCACGAACGACCAGCCTTCAGGGAAAGGTTGGTTGGATTTATCCTAATGGTTATAGGGAAAGACCGGAAGAACTGAGCCCTGTCAGACCTAACACACTTCCCGTGCATCGTAGCCATGACATCTACACGAGAAGTTTACGTGTTCAGGAGAGCTGTATATAGAGCAAACCCTCCATTTGATCCTTTCACACTCATCCATCTTTCATCGACGGTTAACAGTTCGAGGTGTTGTACACGATTATTGACCTGTTTGTACATAGACAATAAAACTAATTGTTAAGATGTTATTTTATAATTACTGAGTAGAACCTTTATCTTTTTATTTATAGTTTGAGTTAGAGGTGATTTTAAAATCAGTTTTTTTTATTTAAATCAATTAGGATACAAATTGTTTGCTCTGATTCCTTGTGAAACATACATGATGTATTCATTCATAATCCTTAGTTATTTGAGTATACGACAGATGAACATTATATGGTATTCGCTGTTGATTTCACTTTTGAAACACGCGCACTTACCTATTTCTATATTAAGCTTTTATTTTTATGTAAGCGATTATTGTTTTAATAATTCATTAAACAACCATGAGAATCGCTTTCTTGCTCCAGATAGAATTTCTTCAACAGCGACGGTAAGTGGTATCTTTTGAATTTCCTTACATTACGTTTTGAAGAAAAGTTATAAAAGCGTTTGAATTGAACTTTAAATTTATATCAAAATGTAACGCCATGAGGCGGAAATTAAATTTCTAAGCATAGTGGTCGTCTCAGTAAAAAAAGCTAGCCCAGTATGTCGGCATACGTGAGCATACTGACGGATATATTTCCCTTCCTTTAAAAAGGTTTAGTCACGAAAGATTTAGAGGCTTTGAACTGAAAAACTTTTTTTAAATTTTTTGCTACTAAAATATTTTTGTGAAAAGCCACATTTTGATACCTTTTTCATTACTTGGTTGAGAAAATAGGACTTAGTAGCGAATTTTATTTTTTAGAAATTTTAATTAAAATGAAAGCAAAAGTTGATAATTGGATTTTACATATTAAAGGCGTCATCACATTTTCCCTATTCCCTACGTATTTTATTTTGAGAAAATAACCTCTTGATAATTCCAATATAAAAATACAATTAAAAATTAATAATCTATTTACATCAGGTAGAGAAAAAAAGGTTAACAGAGAAAAATTTGAGGGATTTAAGGTATTTAAAAAAAATCAAATATCAATATTCCATTTTGATTGTCGATTTAAGGTATTTAGGATAAATATATGAAATTATCTAGGTTTCAATAACAAAGTCGGTAAATTTTACCGGGGCTATGTATTTTAACTGGATGAAAGAAATAAGTTCTATAATTTTACAACATTCCAAACATCTTAAATCTTAAACATGGAATATTTCGAATTATTGTACAATTATAAAAAATTCTCCTGGTGATTTTTTCGAAATAAAGTAATAGGTGAAAGAATCCATCATTTCACAATAATTTAAAACATTCAATTCTGATATATTTGAAACAGATTTCTTTAAATCTCCACGTTTTGAAGTCCCCCTGAATCCGAAAAATCGATTTTACAATGGTGCTTGTCTGTCGTTGTTGTCTGTATACCGGATAACTTTTAAAAGACAGTCGGCTTGGATTGTGCTTTGGCACACAGTTTTAGGGACCAAAACAAAAGATCAAGTTCGTTAACCAGCTATTTTAGATAAAAATTCAATAACTTCGAGGATTTTCAAAATTTCTGAGACCATTTTTTCCAAATTTAAAAATTATGTGTATGGCTATTCGTAGTACTCGAAAATTTGAATAAATAAATAATATAATAATAATAAATAAATTCCTATCGTCTTTTTTTTTATAAAAAAATTATCAGGGTCATAGCATTTTCAGAATTAAAAAAAAAACAAAAATGAACATTTTAAATCAAAAAACGCACGACATGAAAAAAGTCAAGAAAAGAGAAACGTTGCTTTTTATATGTCCTGGAAGATTATCATAACAACTTCTTGAATTTAAAAAAAAAACGAAAATTCAAATTTTGATCACACAAAAAATAATGAATAATCAAAAATTCCATTTTGCGGTCAACTATACAAGGCAAGAAAAAATATGACAATACAAAAATTGTGTACCCAAAAAATATCTACAAATTTGTTATATGTAAGTCATTTTTTAATAAGATGCGTAGCTTCTGTTTAATTCGTGAAAAACAACATCAAAAATAAAAAACTTAAATTTTTGGATAAACGACACAAGGTACGAACGAAAATTAACAGACAAATGATGTTCCCTCAAACAAAATCTACAAATTTGTAATTAATAATTTTTAGATATGACCAGAGATAGCACGAGTAGCTTTTATTGTAATTGTAAAATGTTATAGTGAAAATAAAAAAATGAACTATTTGCGAAAATGATACAAACTACAAATACATTTTATTTAACATAATTTTTCGTTTAAATTATATCTAAAAATTTGTTCAGATCTACTTTACGCTAGGATGCTTATTTTCAGTTTAAATCGTAAAAAATAACATTTAAAATAAATTCATTAAATTTATGGAAAAAAAACACAAGTTGCAATAAAATGTTTAATAACAAAATTATTTTTCTTTCTTGGATGCGCACTTTTTTAATGAATAAAAACAAGACAATGAAAATACTAGGGGTGTGCAAAATTGATACGGGTCGGGTCGGGTTTGCGGGTTGGCCCGCAGACCCGCAATCAACCTGACAACCCGCATTCAGCCCGCCAGCCCGCATTCGACCCGACAACCCGCATTCAACCCGCCAGCCAGCATTGAGCCCGACAATCCGCATTCAGCCCGACAACCCACATTTAACCCGCAAAATCCCGAAAACGCAAAATTTTAGAAATTTATCAGAATTTTAGAAATTTATCAGAATTTTAGAAATTTATCAAAATTTTAGAAATTTATCAAAATTTTAGAAATTCATTGAAATTTTTAAAAAATTAAAAAAATTTTTTAAAATAAATCAAAACTTTCAAAATTAACCAAAATTAATCAAAATTTTCAAAATTAATCAAAATTTACCAAAATTTTGATAAATTTCTACAGTTTTAAAAATCTTAATACATTTCCAAAAATTTTCCAAATTTTGATAAATTTCTAAAACTTTCAAAAGTTTGATAAATTTCCAAAAAATTTTAAAGTTTTAAATGCAGGTTGAATGTGGGTTGTCGGGTCGACTGCGGGTTTGCGTGACAACCCGCAAAATCGGAAACCCCCAAGCCCGACCTGGTCCGGTCCGACCCGCGATGGTCACGTTATTTTTTTTTGCACACCCCTAGTACCAGCCAAAGTGAATATCTTTGGACGGATTTGATTATTTTTCCTAGACCAGAGATATCATATAGTCGATTTACATTATAAGTATAACTAACATAGAACCGAGATATTAGGAATAGGTGTTTAAAGGAATTATAGGGGCAGTACTATGGGATCATCGAAATAAAATGTTTTCAATTTAATCGAGAGCAGTGACAGTTGGAGTTTACTTTTGACACTTTAAAGAGATTTCCCAACACCACGACAAATTTCATATCTATCTCTCCAAGAAGTGCCGGAAGCGAAACGGCCGAATTAGAAGGTTTTTTTTTAGGGAAAAATCTTGAAGTTTTTCAGTCAAACGAATTGTTCATTTTGTTATACATATAAAAAAATCAAATATTAGGAAAACTGCTTGCTATTCAAAATTATTTTTAATACACTTTTAAAAAAATTTGCTATGATACAAAATGAAATTTATGTACCATAAGGTATCCACGTTTCTTGCACAAATATTTTTGACCATATGACAATATCAAAGATAGCACGACATATATCAAAATGATTTAAAAACGTCAATATTTGTGCCAGTTTTTGGATAAACAATTTAATGAATTGAAAAAACTCCTCATGTCACGGTAGATCGTTAAAAATTTCAAAAGTAGTTAATAAAAAGTCAAAACCTTTTTCAACTTTGAACTCGACCATGCTTTCCTTATCAGTTTCGAACTCTTCTTTCTCCGTTGATTCTTTATGATGCTTAGTGGACCGTTTTTTCGGTTTTTGAAGTTCCATTTTTTAAATGAACAAATATCTATTCTCATTGCTGTGAAAAAACTCATTGTTTACGTTTTTTACAGTTTCGGGAGTTGTCTCGCAATGGCATTGCTAGTAAATCGCCACCTTCAAAACGTAAACAGTCTGGTGGTCAAAAAAAATGGCAACCGCCTCTCGCCTCGCAAGCTAAGAAACATGTGGGATCAGCACAGTCTCTCTCCCTGCCCGCTGAGAAACTATTGGATCTGGCAAAATTTTTTTTCATTTTGTCGCTTTGTGTATATTTATTCTAAGAATCGAATATACCATAGCTAATGTTTTATTTTTATGTTTCACATACTTTCAAACTCGGTTTTATAACCAAATAATACAATATAAATCACTTTTGAACACATGTACGTATACTACGTGCATAAGACGATTTTCGAGA
>JAUELO010000347.1:1800841-1815002 GCA_032357855.1 Amphibolips quercusostensackenii
AACGCCACCTCAAGGTAGGCCTAGTGGCGCCATCTCTTGGTCAGGCCGGAAACTTATCAATCCACCCTCGTATAAAGTCTTTCTGCACATCCCAGAAGTACCAGTTCAATATACAAGTATCTATTCATGAAAAATTACGCAATTAGTTTAATAAATCATTATCCTCTTCTTATTCAGTAAAAAATTGAAAATAAAACGCTGGTTTCACCTTTCATCTAAATTTTAAAACTCCAAAATATGCCCCCCTTCACTCAGTAAAAATGTAAAAAAGAAAAATTGGTCTTTTTCAATTTAAAAAACTTTAGAAACAAAAATTTTGAATCGGAAAAAATAAAAAACTATCACTTTTAACTCACTAAAGATGTTACAAATGATCCTTCTTCCAATTCATAGAATAATATTGAAATATAAAATATTCTTGTTTCAAATTCAATAGAAAGGTCAAAAATACCAAGTTTGCCCACCTTTTACTTAATGCAAATTAAAAAAAAGCTCTCTTCCAATTAAGAACAAAATTAAATACTCTAATTTCTTCACTTTCTTTTGAAATTAGAATTGTGAAATTCAAACGTTTTTTTATACATAGATCCAGTTAGGCTGCATTATTATTTTAATTTAAAGTCTTTTTAAATTAATAACCGCCTAATTCTTATTAATTATTTAAAAATTTTAATTAATTAAAAATTAATTAAAAATCAAATTACAAATTTTTTAAATGGAATAATTGAAATTGTAACGTTCCAAGCTTGTGAATTCAGCACTCTGAAAATTTAAAGATTCAAGGCTTTCTATTTCAAAACATTCAGTTTCAAAGTGTTTATTTTTGAATATTTAATTTTTAATTAATAATTTTTAGTTAAGAATTAAATATTGCTGAATAATAAAAAAGTTGTATTTTTTTAATAGAACATTTTTTAATTGAATGTTTTAAAAATTGAATATTATAAACTGAAAAAAATGGAATAGGAATTGAAATTTGATAAAAGCATTTAATTATGAATAAATTAATTTTAAATTATTTAAAAATAAAAAATATTATATAAAGTCTTAATTAAACATTTAAATTTCTTTCAATACTAGGGCTTGCAAATTAAAAAAGTTTAATTTTCAACGTTGAAATCTGTACATTGTTTAATTTCGAACAGATTTAGCATTATCTTGTAGAATCAGCTATTATTAAACTTTTAAAATTCGAGCTACAGTTCAGGTTGAAATTTATTCATTTATTTATGTTTACAGTTGATAAACTCAAAACTTTTTTTATCAAAAATTTTTTAATTCAAACGTTTTTAATTTTTAATCGTTTAAGTCTTCAAAACTGCATAAACTTTTTTTCTACAAATTTCGAAAATTCCTGCGCAATTAATAAATTCTTTGAAATTTTCCTGGTTTACCGGTATAGCGTTCTCTCTAAATGACTTAAAATTAATACTACATTATTAGACAATCTCAAGGATATAATCATGTTTAAAACATAGAACTCTTATTTGTTTTAAATATGAATTCCTTAAACCTAAATAATTTTTAATAAAAGAGATTACAAATTGCAGCCTTTTAAATAGAAAAGCCTTATATCAGTTGAACAGATTCGTGGACTTTTTAAGAATTTTACATAAATGATTTAATTACATAAATTAAGTTAACATAAGTTAAGTTACATGAATTATTATATCAATTTAAATTGAAACCACGCATAACTGTCTAGAGCATGCAAACTTTAAAAGGTTAAAAACTGAATAGTTTAAGGTTTTAAGTTTAAAAAACTTTTTAACAAAAAATTATCTAGTTTAAAAATTACTTTAGAATTGTTTAATTTATAATGTTTTATTTTTTATCGATTTTGAATAACTTTAAAAGTGTGCGATTATAATGTATGTCCTCTGTTGCAATTTAATGTGATTATTTAAGTTAAATTGTATATATGTACACTGAAACCTGGAATTAGTTACTTCGGATTTACTATATTTCTAGAACTGATGGCCCCCGTAGTTTCGCGATTAGGGGAGCCGCGGGAGAGAAAAAGAGGATGCATTCAATCAACCATGACAAACTGCCTGAGGGCCGCACTCTCAGCGTTTTAGTTGCATCAGGTTGCGTCATACGCAACCTGATGATATTTAACATGAGTGGCGCGTAGAACTTACATATTAGAGAGGTAGGTTTTTTTCTTTTCTTAAATCTTCATTTAATAGTTTATCTCATTTCACCTAACTGCCGCACTGTTAGAAATTTCTGTAGGAATTTTGAGATTCAGTTACTGTAACTAAAAATTTTAAAGTCTTAACATTTTTTTACAATGTATTAATTTTAGTATACAATATGTTGTCTTCATTTGTCCTGGAAATATAAATAGTGAAAAAATATGAGTGAAGTTAATATAAACAGATTTGATTCATTGAGTATATTATATAACCTAGATACATACGTAGAAATTTACATATAAAATTCGCTTATATATAGTCTTACTTTAGTTTATATTGTTAGGACAAATTTATCTTAAAATTGATGAACTAACGGAACGATTTAAAATCATAAATATATAGTCTATTTTGCCAAGAGGGCATCATTTGACGTAAACAGCGGACTCACCATTCAGTTGAAACCTGCATTAATTATTATTAAGTTACGCAGCTGCTGCTAGTAATTTGTGATTCTGATGTATCCTTTTTAAAAGTTTATTTACGAGGCAAATGATTGCAGTATCTTGTAACTATTTTAATGCGAAAATAATTCGCTCATCAACCCAGGTTCTAGGTGCTTGCGTTTACTTGTGATTTTAAAACTTTTTTCAGCTTTATTTTTTCATCCGAATTAAGAATCCTTTTCACGCTTAAGTTATAATACAAAACAACTATTTGCAGTGCATTGCCGCTCATGACCACAACCACCATGCTTCGTCCGCTTTGAACGCGATCGAGAAGCGAGAAGTGTGCAATTGATACCTGCTCAATACTTTCGGTCACATTAACTTATATTTCTTTTACCATTTAGGAATTTTAGGAAACTCTTTGTAATTATCAGACATCTTTTCTAAAAGTAAATAAAAATTTAGTGAACTTACTATGAAAGTTAATGAATTTAGTTTTTAGCCATCTGATTTCGTAAATTTCAGTAACTTCAGTATCCTTAATCTGTCAGAATTCCCCGAAAATTTCTAACAGCGTAGGTAATGCTTACAAATGAGCAGTTTATAAATGAAATTTTAATGAAGTTCCGTTGTGTCCTCGGTTAAATGAACTAAGTTATGTAAAAAGTAAAAAATAAATATTCTCCGTGTATGTTCCCGGTTACTTTCTTATACTTTAAACATCTATATTTGAACAACCAATTTTCTCCGTGCACTTTTTTCCATTATTCAGTTCATACTGGATTCGACCTCGTACTGGTTTCCCTATATGATACCAGGGCCAGAAGTTTGAGTATAATATGTCCTCTATAGACGTACTGACATTCTCGCAGGGTTTTCCGTAGAAAAATAGCGGTTCATTATTTGTGAAGCCAGTGTTGGCAGACGTGATATTGGTCTCTTTTTCAGAAGAGAGTAGTTGTGCACGCGGTAAGCAGAAAGGGGCGTAATATAGAAGGGGGATGGTAGAGCACACCTAATTAGTGCCATTACGGTCCTACTGTTTTGCCAAATCCAGGCGGCTATAATATTGACCAGGTAGCTCGAGCCAACGCGTACCTTCGCCGAGAACGACAGTTTCCCTGGTAATTGGCGCATACGTAACGGGGGACTGCATTCAATTAGTTTCGTAAAAAACAGCCAGCCACTAGCGGTAACGTTGGCAAATGAATAGAGAAACAGAGTGTTAGAACCTCCATGTGCTCTACCTCTTCTTACTATTTGCGAGGTGATTTCCTACATTTCTAGTTAATATCCTACTCCTGACAACGAACAGTGCAATGTGTGAAAACAGAGAGGTATATTTCACGTGAATTTAATGTCGTGAATTATTCCAAATTAATTATGTAACACTCAGGACTTTAATTAGGGTAAATAAGCCTAACACGGGCCCACTGCCTCTTTTCCTATGAATATTAAGGTGGTATCAAAAATTGAATTTTGAATAAAAGGCATGTCAACTTGACTTGTGGTAGGTCATTAGATTTTGTCGGGCAATCTTTAAAGAATAATTTTTGCTTTTAATTTTTTAAGAAAAAATATCAATAGTGTAGCTTTTTACATACTTTAAAAAGCAAATGACGTCACAGCCATATGAAACAGTTGACGCGGCAGAAATAGGATTTCAAAAACGGAAATACCGGGTACACATTTTCTTTTTTTATAAAGACTCGAAAAAGACTTTTTTAATTATCCTCGTATTTTAATACGAGGATAATTAAAGAAATCTTTTTCAGTGCGATTAATGTTACCCAATAGGTAACGTAGTTTATGGACGGCCCCTAAGACGTGGCTAACCGCGACGTTTTTCAAAAGATTTCTAAATATATTACCGCAAGGAACTAAAATTATATATTAATGCTATTAACCTATAATTTTCAACTTTTCTCCTTTGTATTCTGAAGTTGAAATATACAATATAAAGATAAGTAACTAGTTATTAATTATTGTAGTTTAGAATGTATTCGTCTTTGCACAGAGAAAATTAATAGTATCAACAAAAAAACACTTAAAAATTAAATCAACGAAACTAAAATATATTTGAAAAAGTAATTTCTATTTTTTAAACAGCCTACTGTATCTCCGGTTCATGGATTTTAATATCTTCAAATTATCTATGTTCGTGAGTTTCAAATGTCATAAAAAATTGAAATATCACGTGGAATTTTTCGGTTAGTAAGATATATAGAAAAATTATATAGGTTCGCATTCAAGTTTAAGAAAAGTATACAATTGGAAAAAAGTGCTATTATTTTTCGTTATTTTAGTTACAATTAGGTCTATTTAATCTTCATAATTTAAACGTAAACTGTGAAATCAATTATAAATTTCAAGGCTCCGTCAAAATTATTCCTATTTAATAAGCCTCCTAATAAGCGCTATATTCAGACAACATTCTGACTTTAGTTATATAAACTTATTTTTTTAACGATCTGAAAATGTAATTCATAAATAATAAGAACGAAAATAAATTATGTTGCAATTCCTTATTTGAAAATTTTTTCCAATATCATTGGTTCATTTTCAACTATATTTGTGGTTAGGTCAAGAATAAATATCGTTGGTTCACCTGTCCTGCATATAAGCTCATAATTACGAGGACCAAAATTTAAAAATAATTCTGGTGTCATTAGAAAACAATTTCATAAAAAGCATTTTGCAACTACTCATATGAGTATATAATTGAAAAGGACGATCTAATTTGAGTATCATGATTTCTCAATATGTCTTACTTTTTCCTGCAAATTTAAAACCTTTTATGGAAATCATTTTACAGCTCAAACAAGGTATCCTAGCTTGCTTATAATTTGATATACATAATGTTATGAAGACGATATAAAATATAAAAGGTGACATAAATAATTTAATACCCAAAAAAAGTTTCAATAAAAGTTTAGCAAGTGGTTTTTACTGGAATGAACAAAAATACAGAAAATAATAGCCTTATATAAATATTATTTTTATTAAAATTTATCTAGGAAATTCGATTAAACAGCTTTTAAAAATAAATTTTGACATTAATTTTACAAAAAACAATCAAAAGTCATTCGGATTTTTATTTAGAAAAAGAAAATTAAATTATAAAATGTAAAATGACGAGTGTCGCGGTTTTCCCAACGTGTCCCGGTTAGCCTGGTTTGGGATATTCATGTTTAGTACTTCTCTAGTTAGTTTCAAAATGTTTTTTCTGTGATGCAAGTAAATTACCAGAAGCAGAAACCAAAAATAATTTTTGCACTTTAGATTATAAATTTCTATCTATTTGAGAAGTAATAATTTAATAGTTTTTGTCGTTTAAAAATTGTCGATAGTTATTATTTCATACAGATAATTTTCTAAGCTTTCAAAATGTTATTTGGTTTCGATTAATTTGTCTGCTGCTTAAAACGATACAGCTCGCAAAAGCAGAAATCCTAATTTTCGAACAACCAAAGACAACCTCTCCTAACTTCTCCTAACCTCCTAAGAAATATGCTGCTTCCTCGCTTTATATGAAATAATTCTTGTTCTAAAGTATATAATATTTTTGATTTTACGAGTTTTTATAAGTGAAATTTTACACTATTTAACACTGATTTTATGATTGATTTAGATTTTCAAGTTAATTAGAGCGAAAATTTTTGGAAAATATTTTTCGTTAATCTAAAAAACTTTACTTAAACATAAACAAATTTCTTCTTAAGATTTATTAATGTTTCCGTTAAATATACTTTATCAATTCTAAAATGCGGTTTGTTGATTAAAGAATCAACTATTACTGCTAGATCTAGGATTTATAGATAATCATTTACTAAATTACTTTAACTACACATTTCCTCTAAATGTTTTAACCCTAGAAAGATAGGGCTCTTGAATAAGCTATTAAAGGTAGAGTTGAGTAACTTTTACTTCCTAGTTAAAAAATTCACAAATACTCCTTTCTATTGGGTAAAGGGAAGAGTAATAATAAAGAACATCATTTCACTTCTAAAAAAAGAAATTTTTTTTTAAATGCCAAAAAAATTTCAAACAAAAATTAAAAAGAAAATAGCTCACAACTGCCTACTGAACAAATACCAGGTAGGCAAAATGGTAGGCGAGGGGTTGCGAGAGTCAGCCCCTCCGTTCTATGGAAAACCAATGGATACTTCTCCGTGTGATTAAGATTTATTCAGGCCTATTCTTCTAAAGTTGAAAAAATACGGTTGAATATCATTGAAAGTTCTTGAATATTCTTTAATGTTCTGCTTATAAATTATGTAGACTGTTCTTTTTTTTTACAGTAGTCTGAAAATTCTGGAATGTTTTTGGCATGCTTAAGAGTGTTTTCGAATTGTTTAGATTATTCTAAAATGATCTAGACTATGCTATAAATTTTTCAACTTTTTTAGAATATCATAGAATGTTCTAAAATGTTGAGGATGTTTTAAAATATCATGTAATGCTTGGGCATTTTCTAAAATCTTCATAATTGTCTGAAAATTCCGAAATGTTAGGGAACGTTAAACAATGTTCTGAAATATTCTAGATAATCCTGCACTTCGGAAGTATTTAAAAATATTCTCGAATGGTCCACAATTTACAATCTTATTCTGAAATTCTAAAATTTCACAGAATTCTACATGTAAACTACTCAGAATGAAATAATCTTAAATTAACGAGTCCAATAAAATAATTTCAAGTTTCGATATTTCAAAACAATAAATTTTAATCAAAAATCTTTCTGGAATTGACAATTTTCAATGGAATATTCATCATTGGATAGTTTATTGTTTGTTTACTCAAGAATTAGACAAAAATTAGGAATACTGTTTCAAAATTTTTTGAAAACAAAAAACTCGATAACGCAAGCTTATTTTAAGAACTCTTGGACTCGTGAAAATTAAAATTCTGCAAAACGCCTGGGATGGAAATTTCAAGATTTTCATACATTAGCATTTTAATATGCAAATTCTACGTTTCATCGGACGATTGAAAATTTTCTTGAAATACTCTGCTACCTCCGGTTTTAAATTATATTGCAAAAATTTAAATATATGTGAAAGTAAAGATCTATTTGAATAAAGAGTTTCCTACTCATGTCAATGAACTCTGAATTTTAAATGTATTTGAGATTTTTTGGCATTCAATTAAAACGTTTCGGAAGTAGTTATAATAGGAAAAGGTCAGCACCATAATAATATTTTAGTCTTGTCAATCAAAATAATATCAGGGTGGTTAATCAAATCGAAACCAAAAATTCCACACAAATTTTTGGGTTTCCTAGTCAAAAATGGTATCTTTTACAATTGACTTTAAAGCTATTATTATAATTATTATTCAATAATAATTACTTCATCATACTGATTTTTCAACTAACTAAACGTTTCAAAACTCCAAGGTTAAATATACAGGGTGATTCTATTATCTTGAGACATCAAAATGTATCAAGAAATACCCAACCAACGCAAAAATGTCTAAAGTAAAAACTTTTTATTTTTAAGGGGGAAAGTCAACTCTGCAAAAATTTAACCCACACGTTAACCCCTGAGCACCGGAGGGGGGTAACTATAGAATTTTGAATAGGACAAAAATGGTTAAATGTTAGAAAAATTTTTCAAGTAAAACTTGGGTATTTTTTGATGAGGAATTTAAATATGTGATAAAAAATATAGGTTCTTATTTTAAATTTGAAATTTAACCCCTCCTGCCCCCAGGGAATGGGGTGTAGGGTAAATTTTTGCGGGGTCGCTTTTCCCCCCTAAAATTAAAAAGCTTTTATTCAGGATATTATTTTCTTTAGATGCTTATTTTTTGAGATATTTCAAAGTCTCAATATAAGAGAGTCACCCTGTAAAATATAAATTACACTGTCTGACATGGATTCTGTCACTTGACCAATGATAAATAATTTTGATAGGTTCATTATCGTAGAATCTAAATTCTGAGACAAAAGTAGAGAATTGGCTCTAGTTTTCGATAAAAACAAGGTCAAAAGCCCCAAAAAACGTATTTTTGGCCATTTTTAAGGACGTGTGAAAATGTAAGGCGAGCCAATAGAACCTTCTAAGATGGATGAAATAAAACCTTAGATCTTGTCTTTTTTGGAGTAAAAAAACAAGAAACCAGGTGAACAGACATTGTACATGTGCGCGCATCAATTCCACCACACGCTTCCACCTTGGCGCTCGCTGATGTCAGAGATAGAACGTGATTTCAACTGTAATCGTGGGGGCATGTCAACTTGAACTTAAAGAAATATAAACTCTTCAGTAGGCGTCATCGTCTATATGATTAGGCATGCATTCAAGTTTACACGCAACAAAAATGGACTCACGTTTTTTCCGTGCTCTTTGCTTCCGCACATGCCTTCTGTTTTATGAGTATCTTATGTCCATTATTTTCTCTTTAAGAGTGACTAAGCTCTATCATATTAGTTTCTTTATTTAATTTTTTTCATTGCAATGCCATTAAATATGTATTTTAACGTAAAGAGGTTTATCATGGACTTGTAAAATCTTTGATGTGCGTCGATACAGAAAATGAGTTATGCAGAAAAAGTCTCTATTAAAACTCATTTGTGTTCCTCTGGAACAATTAATCATCCCTTTCAGCAAGAGAGGATCCTTTTTCTTGCAACTCCCTTAGAACCAAAAATTGTTTCTAATAGACACCCGAGTGTCTTTTTTTTAAACTTATTTGAGGTGAGGCCTAACCGATGAGAAAAAAAGAGTTTTTAATGTTACCGACTTCCTGAATTTGATATAATTTCTCGTAACATAGACTAGAGATTCAAGAGCTTTGTTCATCGCGTCCGTACTTTGGTAAGCTTTTCAAGTTCATTCCCACCTATTATGTCATGGTGTCGAAACGTGAGCTTTTTCCTAAAGAACGTTTTAACTACACATTTTTTTATATGTTCAACGGCATCTTATTCAGAGCGCACCAAGACTGGAGATAATCGAGATCGTTCTGCAGTTTAATGCAATCCAAAATGGAGCCAATAACCTTGTATAGTTATAGATCTTTGGTAAAGAAAAGTCATGAGCAGAATTTTAAGATAACGCTGATATCGCTGGAGTAGAGGAGGGACATAAGGGGGCCAAGGTGCGATCCTTGCGGTTCACCAGAGGTTGCATAAAATGCCTCTGAGTATTTATTTTTGACGCGAGCTACCTGCAATCTATCGCTTAGGTAGCTCGCTAACCATGAAAGCATTTTTTCAGAAACACCAAGTGTTCTAAGCTTTGCCACGAGAGTATTATGGTTGACTTTGTCAAATGATTTAGAGAAGTCTGTATAAACTGGGTCAATCTGTTCTCCCGATTTTAGTTTGTTAGCGAGATAGTGCGTGTGAATGCAGAAGTTTGTAGTTGTCGATCTTCTTTTCATAAAACCATGTTGCTCCTCTGCAATAATATTAGCAGAAGCTTGGTACAATCTTTCCTATAAAATGCTTTAAAATACCTTTGGGATCGCATTGAGAATAATTATGTGCTGAAAGTAAGCAACGTTACTATGACTTTCATTTTTTAAATCGTGAAGAGCAGAAAAATTCAAAGACAGCGGGAGTACTCCATCTGATCCCGCATCCTTGTTTATATCGAGTTCAAGTAGCTTCAGTTTCATCTTTTCCTGGCTGATTTGTATGTTAGAGGAATCTATGGTTTCTGACATATCCAAGTACGGCTCGTTATTGCTAGGATCGGCATATACTAATTAAAAATATGTTGCGGTAGCCCAACAATGCCTTCGTAGGTGCTAGCATGCTCATTGCCTAGATGCACCTGATTTAAGGTATAAGCGTTCTTGCGTGTAGCATTGACGTAGGCCTAGAAGAATTTAAAGTTCACTACTATACAATTTTCAGTGTCTGTAACATATTTCTTACAGCACACCGGATGAAATCTAACACTGACCTCTGAGATCTGAGAAAAGAATGCAATCAGCTAGTTTACGTGATTTTTTATAGGTGAGATAGGCTACCATCTTATCGATTACTATTTTTTTAATTCTTTGCTGAATCAGAACGGACAGGTAGATGCTTTAACTATTTTATGAGGTACGAATTGGTCAAACGCGACATACAAGTGAGCATAAAGTGTCTCGAAAGCTTCATCTGTAGTGAAATTGTGTGAGAGGTTGTTTATGTTTGTGTTTATTTGTTTTAAAATTAAGTAATCGACAGAATAGAAGACTGTTTTGCAGATGTGTGTATGCATTTTATAAGAACCCTGATTAGGTACGCAGCTTGGCCCTCGTTCGGGGTTTTAATTCCATGTAGCACAAAGCATGTTAAAGGACCCAAGAACGCTGACGGCTGCCTCTGGAAAAGAATATGGTACATCTTTTAGGACGAAACTCATATTAACATATTTCTTGAGGCTTGCGTTTGGGGGAACGTAGAAGGCTCCTACTACGCATGTAGCCGTACCAAATTCTACTTTGATAACAATATACTCCACCGTTTAAGTGTTCGTGGGGAGCTGAACACACCTTAAGCGACCATCAGTAGCTATTAAGACACCTTCTTTACGTGCAATTTTTCTTGTAGACTACGGTCACAAGGGAAAAGATAAAAATGATTGAAACCTGATTCACTTGAGCTTATATTATTATACAATCATGCTTCGGCAAGGACAACAATTTTGATTTAGCTAAAAGGAACATACTTTCCCAATAATATTTATTTGGTGCGTACACCCCTAAAATTCTGATAATATGTGACGTGCTACGAGAGAAGGAACTTTAGGGTTACCTGGCAAGTTTTTCAGTAAAAGCGATTGAAAAGACAGTCGAAGTTGGACACTCGGAGAGTGGAGAATGATCTACAAAATCCATCCCTTCCACTTACGACTACATCTTCACGCTCCGTGTTTAGCTAATCAGACGAACTCTCGATTTACACTGACACGGATCGAAAAGATATGTCGTAAATGGTGAGGCTGGATTCCTCGGGTTGCGCACGCATCGGAATAGACAATTTACGCCTCACTTTGCAGTTAAATAAAAATTCCAGTTTTGCAAATAAAAATTTAATTATTTTTGTAATGTCCTCGTCCTTGAGCGTTCTGTTTGTTAGGTTTTCTTGCCTCGTGTATTTTATGACAGTTGGGATCCCGCGCCGAAGTACCAATTTCAGATCCTGGTTGCCTATTTGTCGACAAGATTCTAGGATTTCCTTTATTGCTGCAATTTCCTTCAGCTGGGTTTTTGTTTTGTCCAGTGTCAGCCAAAGGCTTTTCAAATTCACATCGTTCTTCAAGTCTCGTTTAACTTCCAAAAGAATTATAGAGCAGAGCATGCGCTAAGGCTTCCGTCTCGCAGACGATCTACATCGGTCGTGGTTTTTCCTGTGTCTGCAAAAAGGAACTGATTCTAAATGCTATGGGTTTTTTGATCAGGCTATAAGAAACATTTTCCGTTAATAGCTTGATTATAGTGGAGTGATTTTTATAAGAGTCACTTGCCTGGGGAATGGCATTAGCGGGAAAACCAAAAGCATAAGGTTATTTTTTCTCAGGGTTTCTTGCTCGATTCCGGTCACACAGTGACGTGCTATACGGGTTCCATCTGCATGCATAATAAGAGTGACCTGGGATTCTGTAGTGGAAATCGTACGTTTGACTGTTGATATCCTTTTCAATAGGTCTTTCATGGATTTTTCAACTTTGTCAATCTTTTCAATAGCGTTATCCAGCTCTGTTGTGATGACGTAGAGTTTGGTAAAGAGCCTATCCGCTGCCTTTCGGCTGAAAGAAACTTCCTTAAATTGAGGCTGGATAGAGGCGTTTTACAGCAATTAGAAAATGCACCGTTTTCCAGGGAGTCAGAACGTCTATTAATATTTAACATTATTGAAATCTTTAATCGACTCACATTTTTTTAATATAACACATTTCATCTTATATTTTTTCCTGAAATTATATTTGAAAAAAAACTTTTTAAGAAAAACAACATTTAAAAAATAATTTCTGTATTTTTTAGAATAATACAAATGTCTTGATAAACATTTTATAAAGGTGAGTACAAAGTGATTGTTATACCGTGGAAAGAACGTTACGTTGAAAAAATCAGTAATTAAAAAAAGGGTTTTTTTAAATTTAAATTTTTTCAAAATGTGCGTAATACATGTTTCCATTTTATGAGAGGCATGTATGCATGTACGTATAATAGAATGAGTCTAAAATGATATATTTTTTAAATTCCCAGCCTCAAAAATGGTTTAACCAGAATAAAATGTAAGTTTTATTCTGGCTAAACGATTTTTAGGGCCAGGATTTTTTTAAAATTTAGTCTTTGTATAACGAGGGTGGTTATTTGGAATGTTGTTAGGTTTTCGACGTGAAAATTCTTGCTGTTCCAATTGATTACCAACAAATTAAAAAAAAATTATAAAAATGAGAAAATTGCGGCTGTTCTCTCTTGTGATACTTTGCCTCGTTTACAAGAAAAAAATCATAAATTATATTAAAAAAAGAAAATTTTCCTGGCTTCTTAAATTGTTAAAACGGAATAAAACTTATAAATTGCCGATTTATGTTATAATATTTCTTTAAATATTTGAGCAAAATAAGGAAGATAGGGTTTTTTCTCAAAATCTTCGTTTACTGCACATAACTTTTGTGTTTCTAAATCACAAGGTTATCCAATACAAATTTTATCATTGAAAAAAAATTTTGAAGTCTGGATTAAAGTTGAGAAGTATATGTTTTTATTAATATGTCCTTTATAATTTACGTTCAAAATAAGTTTCTTCTGATAATCAAGCCGTGTAACCGCATGACACTGAATTGTTTTACGATTTGTTTTGGGCTGTTAAATCGGATATTCAGGTAAAAAGGCACTTTATATTTAATTCAATTTTTACTTCTAGAAGTATTATTCATAATCTTTAATTATTAATGAACTTGAAAGTAGAAATTAAGCTCTTAAGGCATCAAAAGAAAGACAAACTTTTTTTCGGCAGGATAAAATTAAAATTCAGTGACATTTCGGAAGTGATTATAATTCTAAAGCTATAATTGAAAACGAGAAAATAACCATTTTTGAAAGAGGCCATTTTTGTCCTGCAAGTGTAAAGTATATATTTAACAAAAAATTGCTTCTTGATCTATGTTGAGAGAGACAGTGACATTTACTTAATTGTGGGGTACTGCAAACATAGATAGAATAAGCAAAGTTTAGTTCATTTCAATCTGTAACGACGGGAAGCCTCTATGAGTATCCTCTACAAACATCCTCCCCTGAAATTTCAGGAACTTGTAGCTTGTTTTTTAATAAGCTTGGTATACAAGGATTTTCGGTGATACTTTTTTTTAAATTTTTGAGTCAAAATTACGAGATATATGGTGGTGGTTCTAATATGGCCGCATTACAAATAATCTAAGCATGCGAATATTTTTTTAAATCCATAAAGGTCATATAAATAAGGGTCTTTATGGTGCTCTTCTCGATATCGTGCAGGAAAAATCCAAGTTTAAAATGGCGGTCAAAATGCATTGACCATAGTAGTAGCACTGCCATGTACCATGCTTATAGGCACACTACGCCGCGCTTCGATGTCCTGCTGTTAAT
>JAUELO010000347.1:1890638-1901224 GCA_032357855.1 Amphibolips quercusostensackenii
ATGCAAGGTTCGAAAACAGATTTAGCCAGTTATTTTGTCTATAAATTAAAAAAGAGCATTTTCAAAATTGTCAAGACAATTTTTTTGTAAAGATTTCAAAATTCTGTTTACAGATGCTCGCAGCACGCAAAAAAAGCGAACAATTTATCCCAAAAATTTCTTTCAATAAAAATCAAAGTACCAAAGTTACATCATTTGGAAAATTAAACAAAAACAAACGAAAAATCAAAATTTAAAGCCAAAAAACGCACGATATGAAAAAAAGTTAAGAGGAGAAAAACGTTGCTTTTTCAGTGCTCTGTGAGATTATCGTAAAAACTCTTTGAATCTTTTTGTAAAATCAAAAATTCAAATTTTGAGTGCACAAAAAATAATAAAAAATCAAAAGATACTACAAATAATAAATAGACAAAATTTGTTAACCAAAAAAAGATCTACGAATTTGTTTTTAATTATTTCTTGATGGTATGCATAATTTTTGTTCTAATCGTAAAAAATAACATTAACTATGAAAAAAATTTATTCTTGGAAAAACGACGCAAGGTATGAAAAAAAACTTCGGTTATTTTGCAAAGCAAAGCAAACGATAAATGTATTTCGAAGTACGAAGCGCGACGACTAAATCGCGTACCGTAAGCAGCACTTTTTTCAAACTTTTTTTTAATCATACGATTCACAGAAACGAGCGTGGGAAGCAAAGTCTAAAGGATTTTCAAATAAAATATCATTTAAAACTAAATTAAACTAAAAGCATGTAACAGCGATAAAGCTTACAAATCAAGCATTAGACCGCGAATCGCGCAACAGCGAGTGTATTACATATTTATATATACATATATAATTCAAAGCAAATTTGTAGACATAATTAAAATCGATAGAGCCTTTAGCAAATAAACTTTTTTTTATTTGAGTCGAGCACTATGTGCGAAAACTAAGAAGAACCGAGCGCGAAGCGTAAGGCAAAAAGTATCCAAACGCGTAGCGCGAGATACAACAGTCGCGAGCCCTAGGCGCGCTTAAACTTATTTTATTTATTTTTAATAAAAAGTTATTAGATTTGAAGGATTAGTTACAACTTTTTAACAAATCTAGTTTATGTTGGTGTGTTTTACTAAAATTGGTATTTTCAAACAAAAATCATTAAATTTAAATCCAATGATTTTTTTTTTAATAATACAATTAGTAACCTTGATCAGTTTATTCAAATTTTTTTAGTGTTTTTTTTCAGTAATTAGCATTTTTATCGGAAAATCATAAGACTACAAAGAAAATTAATATTTTATTTTTATTTTTAGGTTCCGGTGTTGTTACATATCGAAAATTGGTATTTTTAAGCAAAAATCATTACAATCTTAAACAAATTTAGAAAAATGTATCAATTTCGGTTATATTAGTGCTTTCTTTCGGAAATCAGTTTGTATTTTTATTTAGGAAAATTATATTTTGCAAATTTCATAGAAGATTAAAAATTTTTAAATCATTTATGGTTATGTTAACATTTTTTACTGCAAATCGGGTTTTAAAAAAATTTTATTCAAAAGAAAATTTACGTTAGAGTCATAAGATTTCCCAGAATATTATTCAGTGATCCATTTCGGCTTTTTTTGATGTTTTACACCGGAAATCAATACTTTAAAAAAATTGTGCTGGACTTGAAAGAAGTCAACACAACTTTAAACAATTTAAGGCGCAATGCTCGGGTTTTTAAGAAAAGATTGACGGTCCTAAGCAATTGTTGGTTATACGAAGTTACTGTTTGTCGTCTATGATTGCTATTTTCAATAAAAAAATCATTAGATATCAAAGAATATTTACAATATTTAAACAATTATTGGCTATATTAGATTTTTCCATCTATTACACAGCCACTCAAGAAAAATCAATTTTCTGGCCTGGGGGTCAGACCATGTGCATTATATGTTTTTGGGGTGGCTGAGACCGAATCCAAAGTTCATTTCACCCTATTACGTCAGGTCTTTGATATAATCTCAAAAAGCCTTCACAGCTACAAAAAAAAAAAAATAAAAATTATACCTGGCCTGGGGGTCAGACCATGTGGATTATATGTTTTTGAGGTCGCAGAACCCAGATCCAAAGTCCATTCTACCCTATCATGTCAGGTTTTTGACATAACTTGAAAAGTCTTTACAGCGACACAAAAATAAAAATTAATTCTGTCCTGGGGATTAAGCCATTTTACCTTACAGACGTCGAACCCGAAGTCCATTTCACCCCATCATGTCAGATTTTTCACATAACCTAAAAAAGTCTTCACAGCCACACAAAAATAAAAATTAATTCTGTTCTGGGGGTCAGGACATTTCACCTTACATACGTCGAATCTAAACTTTATTTCACCCCATCATGTCAGGTTTTCGGCATAACCTAAAAAATTGTTATAATCCAAGCCCAATTAGCTCGTCATACCTAATATATTAAACCCTTTAATTTCTTAAGCCCATAACCATTCGACCCCTGCACCTCTTGACCCCATAACCTCTTTACTCTATAACCTAAAGTTCCAGTAACCACATCACCTTAATAATTATAAATAACGAAAAACAAATGACGGGTGGATGAAATTTTATTAGTTCTATATTTTGGACTATACCGGGTTCTTTTTCAGTCGAATGACTTGTGAAATAAGTTTTATTTCAGCGATCCCAAAAACATAAAATAAAAATGGCACGACACCCCAGCCAAAATTATTTCATATTTTTGTGTAAATATAAAGACTTTTTGAGGTTATGTCAAAAACTTGACGTGATAGGGTGTAATGAACTTTGGATTTGGTTTCAGCGACCTCAAAAACATATAATACACATGTTCTGAGCCACAGGCTAGAATTATCATATATTTTTTTGTAGATGCAAAGACTTCTTGAAGTTATGTCAAAAACCTGACATGATAGGAAAAAATGGACTTCGGAGTCAGTTTCAACGGCCCCAAAAACATGAAATAAAAATGGTGTGACCACCAGGCCAGAATTATTTTTGATTTTTTGAATCC
Organism: Amphibolips quercusostensackenii; assembly: GCA_032357855.1. Taxonomy (NCBI): domain Eukaryota; kingdom Metazoa; phylum Arthropoda; class Insecta; order Hymenoptera; family Cynipidae; genus Amphibolips; species Amphibolips quercusostensackenii. The sequence continues at coordinate 1,893,648 of JAUELO010000347.1, forward strand.
GTGAAGACCTTTTAAGGTGTTGTCAAAAACCTAACTTGCTAGGGTGAAATGGACTCCGGATTTGGTTTCAGCGACTCCAAAAACTTATAATGCACATGGCTTGACTCCCGAAAATCAGAAAATTAATTTTCCTCTGTGTGGCTGTGTTATCAGTTATTTTAAACAAAAATCATTTTACTTAAAAAATTAAACTTACAATGCTTAAAAGCTTCAGGTTATGTTACTGTTTTTATAAAAAAATTCGTATTTTTCAACCAAAATGGAATTATTTAATTGTCTGTACAAAAATATTAGGTAATTAATTATGAAGTTGCAAAACAAATTTTCATCAAGTATTAAAAATATTGTTTTTTTCTTTTCTATAATTTTAGGTTATAGATGCAATAAAATACAATTTTTTATGATCCTAATTTTATATTTTAATTAAAAAATAACGGAAGACAATAAACAATAATAATAATAATAATAGTGAGCAATTTTTTTTCTAGTTCCGAAAAGTTAATTTAAAAAATTGATTTATGGGTATATGTCTAGAATCTTCCACTTGTATGCCCCTCAAAAATATGTAAGTAATTTTAGTAAATCAAAAGACTGCGTCAAGTAATCCCAAAAAATTTAAAGGGAGTTGGCAAGGGCGTTTTAGGACGACTAGTCTAGCTTATGAAAAATATTTGACTGCTCATCCCGAATTTCGGGACGAGATACTTCGAAATCAAAAAAAAATTCTTGTTTTCATGTGTATGTGATAGTGTAAAATATACTGTTTAAATAGTTATTATTATTAATATTATTATAATTGTCTTGTTAGGCTGGTCCTTTTAAGTCACGCAGTGCTGAGGTAGAGCTTATTGTACTTTGCTTGTTATTTAAAACCCTGTTGAAGCAGATGTCCATACACGAGTCACCATTGCTGATAAAGTATTACTCAAGTCCTTTAGCATGAGTATATATTTCGCCAGACGAATGCACTTCATTACTCTTATTTGCATGGATGTTTGGCTAAGGGAGGGGAAAACTGCAGAAAAACGCCTTCCGAGTTCAGCCGGGTTTTCAATGGTCGAGTTTGAAGGTAGACATTCGACCAATACCACTGAATACACACAATCATCCTCGGTGTCAAATCTCCCGTTTGACATTACAGTTAAAACGCAGCGAGTTTAAATAGTTATAAATAGATTAATATCCTAGATCAATAGTAATTGAATTTAGAACATTTGATTTTTAATGGAGTCAGCTTGTCTTGGTCCACATTTTCTTCTGATTTCTATGCCTAAGATTGATGGCGATACAAGATATGGTAACAAAACACAGTATGAATTTTAAGTTAGTTAAACCAGAATCATGTTTAATTTTCACAAAGTTATAATAAGCTTTTAAAATATGTCTCTCAATTTTTAAATTATGACGATTTATGGTTGTATTTATATAGTTTATTCGGATAAACAAGCTAGCACACATTGAAAAAAATATTGAACATTATAATTCAAGTATCAAAAACACGTTTAAACAAACTTAAATTTAAAAACGACAAAATATTCCTGAATGTCCTGTATATTCATTTAGGGATATAAACTAGAAATGCTAGGCTTTCTTTTAATATGCTTTTCATCAAAATCTAAGAATACGTGTCTTAAAATAATCGAAAGTTCAAGTTGTTAAAACTATAAAAAGGACATATTTTTGTAACTGCTTGCCACGACCGTAATGATTGAAATATTTTCTTCTGCATTCATTAGTTGTGAACTTTATTTGGTATGCTTTTGGGCCAAAAATATTTTATTGAAAAATTGTCTGTATACTAAAGCGTACCAGCTATCATCCCACATATTTCGGTAAACATGTACTCATATGGTGGACTATGCTTTTGCACCTACAGTAAGGTCCTATAGTACTCAATTTACAGAAGTTTCAAGAAAATTAAAAAACATATTCCTTGGACAGTGCGCTTATATGGAATGGAATGCCCCATTTATTTTTTTAATAAAAACTAAAAGCTTCAAGACATATGCCTTATAATCCTTTGGAATGTTACAAAAACACTTGCGAAGAGTACTTCATGAACACTTTGACAGGTATTCTCATTGCTTCGAAGCATAAGGAATGTACATTTCATTTCTACTTTTTATTTCATTACTGCATGTATAAAGCGGGTATTAAAGTGCATGACCATATCCGACAATTTATCGACACCACCTTCTGTGGAAGCATTTCCACACTGTTCGTATTTGAAGAAACACCTGCGAACTTACGTACTTCGCTTATCTTCTTCAGCAAAGCATTAATCCAAGGTTATATGAGTGGTTGCGCTGTAAACTGACACCTTTATAGTGGCGCAGGAGCAGCTATGTGAGAGTTACGCATCCTTCTCTCGGAGTTATAAATAAAAGCACACGAAACATGCACGTCTCTAATAATCTCAGGATTATCACACATTATACTTTGCTAGCATAGGAGTTTATCAATATACTCGTGTCTTGAAACTACACAGACTGTTGTTTCTAAGTCTAAGCAATTATGGCCTTCAGGCTCTATACAGTTTCTCCAGTATCACCAGTTTATTTAGTTTGTAAAGGTGCACATAGTTGATTGGTTGGTTTATGAAGAAGAAACATATTATTTTTATTTTATTAATATCGTTAAATATTTTATTTCGAGTATAAAATCCTTACTTCAAAAGGTATATTTGAGAATCACATACACCTACAAAGCAAAAATAAAGTGAACAAAAATCGCGCTACTGATATTCTGAACTCTTGACTTTTAGTTTAGATCTTTCAAAAATCATATTATTCGACTAATATCCACATACATTGATGAATTGATGTAACATTTGGAAATGTCTTTAAATTGACACTTTTGACATAAACACGAATAGATGTCAATTCAGATCATCCGTCGACCCATACGAATAACTAAATCATTTTGCAAATTAAATCATTTACGACCTCATTGAAAATTCCAAGCATACATAAAATAATTGACAATGAAATTGTTCATAACACCCATTCAGTCACACATATTTCACCTCACTCTTTTGATATTCCGTAGATCGATCGAGTCCCCAAGACCTTGATGATGCGCTCTGTATAATGAAACGATTTTTAAACAAAAGATTCCAAAATTATTGTGTGCTAGTAGATTTCTAACACAAATTTTCCTTCATTCTGTATTATCTAAGACCTAATGAGAATTATCCAACATCCAATGAAATTTGCAAAATATGCAGCGATATTTATTAATTGATCCCTCCAAATGATCTAGTAATTCATTTGATTTAGTGCCAAAAAGCCAGTCCTTCTATAAAATAACTAAAATACTTTCTTTTCACCTGCTTTTTTTACGTTTTAATCTTGTCTTGTTCCTCACTGGCTCAACCTGGCTCAGAATTTTTAAAATTGCACAATTTAGTCTTATTGCTTTGAGTTTTAGAACGCCTCTGAACCGTTTAAGGTTTTCTTAGGCTTTATTAAAATTATTATTATTTATAATAAAAAAAATAAAATATATATAAATAAAAATATAATAAAAAAATAAATATAAAAAAAAATAATTTATAATAAAATAAAATAATAAAATAATTATTTATTAAAATATTGATCTTTGAAGGGCATTTTGAAAAGATTTCTGCCAAAGTATATGTCATATAGCTAACTATATTGGAAAGTATATCAACAACACGCTCACAGTTTGAAAGACTTCAGTAAAACATATATTTGTTGATGCAACTTTATCTCTGCCAAGGAATTAAATATCGCTATAAAATTGAGGAAAATTTAAAAATGAAAATGAAAAAATGATAAGAAGTGATTGGGACTTTAAAATTCTAGTTCATTGATAAATTATAAAGCAGTTGAGGCTTTAATAAAAAAACTAACTGCATTAAAAGTATACTTCTAAGGGTCAAATTTGAAAGAGTTTTCAGGATTGATAATGTACCTTAAGTTTCCAAATTCATATAAACAAAAATAGAAAAAATAATTTTAGAATTTTTTCGCTTAAAGCATTTAGGAGGACAAAAAATGATATTTTGTCAAATAATATTTGCAAGTAACATTTTTTTAATGGTAAACTATCATTATACGTCACCCCTCATTTTGTCATGTAATAGACTAGTCAGAATTTCAATATTTGCCAATTTATAAACGTTAACATTTTTTTTTCATATGCCCCTAATCATAGGCGTAGTGCGAAATTTTCGAAAGAACCCTGAAAGCCAACCTTATTATATGCACACGTAAAATGTTCAACACAAAAAAGTTAGAACCTTAATATGTTTTGATTAGAAAAACGAAAAAAATCTTATTTTTATGCCCCAAACTATTGCCTGGGCGAGAAATTTTAAGAAGACACCTGAAACCCACCCTTAATAAATGTACATGTAAAATATTAAACATGACAATTTAGAATTTCTTCAGTAACCAAATCAAAAACTGTCAAAAATGAAAAAAACGTAAAAAGATAATATTTACTAAAAAAATTACTTAATTTACAATATCGATTAATTATATGCATGATTTTTATAAAAATAATTAGATTTACGTTGTATTAATCTCATGAAATTCTATCAGGGGAGAATAATTTTTTTTTTATGAATAATTTTACGATAAAATTCTCTTTTCAAACCCAAAATAACCCCCAAGCAACCCAATCGGTTGTGTTTCTGATTCTGTCGGAAACACGAAATATATCGGTTCGAAGTTCACAAAAATCTTAATTATTTCAAAAATAGGATTGATAAATTAAAATTATTATCAGGTATAAGGTATAAGTAATCATAAATAATATTTACTTTCAAACTAAATGAAAATTCACCTATTTCATTTATGGGATAAAAACGATCATTTTCAGTTAAAAATTCAACTGTACTATATTTTTCGTTGAAAATCATATTTTTTAGTTGAAAATTCAACTACTTATTTAAAAATTGTACTACTATGTTAAAAATGAATTTCGTTTGTTTCAATTAAATGTGGCTTATACATTCAACTGTTTTGTTAAAAATTGTTTTTTTTGTTGAAATTTTTTTTTTTTTGGTTAAAAATTCTATTATTTTAGTAGAAAAATAAACCATTTGGTTGAAAGTGATCGTTTTGGTTGAAAATTCAACTTTTTTGTAAAGAGTTTGTCTTGTTGGATTAAAAACTCAACGCTTGTTTAAAATTCGTCTATTTTCTTTGAGTTCAACTGTTTTTTATTCTAAATCAAATTTTTTTGTTAAATTATAAACTTCTAAATTTGAGTATTGAAAAACCTTTCTTTGGGTTAAATTTAAAACTCGATTCTTTTTTGGTTAAAATATTATCTGTTACATTTTTCGTAAAAAATTCATGTTTTTTGGTTAAATTTGACTATTTTTCATTATAATTTAAACATTTTTATTTTTAATATAAACTATAACATTTTTTTCAAGTATCCTTTTTTTTTATTGAAAACTCAACTATTTGATTGAAAGTGGAACTTATTTGTTGAAATTTTTTTTTCTTTTTTGAAATGTTATCAATTTAGTTAGAAATTCATCTCTTTGGTTGAATATTTAACTACTTTATTGAAAATTTGTTTGCTTTTTTTGTTTAAAAATGTTTTTACTGAAAATTTATGTATTTTGTTTTTAGTTGAATATTTAAATTTTGATTTTCTCAATAAGTCATCATTTTTTGTCGAGAATTTACCTTTTCTAGAAAATTCGTCTTTTGGAAAAGCATTCAGCCTCTTCGATTGAAAATTAAAATTTTTTTTGAAATAATCGTCTTTTTGGCTCAAAAACTCAACTATTTGATTAAAAATTTAACGGGTTTTCGTTAAAGCCTAACCTTTTTTGTTTGAAAATTGGACATCTTTTTTCTAAGAAATTCCATTTCATATCTTAAAAACTAAACTATTTTGTTTAAAATATATCTCTTGTAGTAGAAAATTATTCTTTTCTGGTTAAAAATTCAACTAATTTAAGAAAATGCAATATATCTTGACTTTAAATTTTAAGCATTTCATATTGAATTCCATATATGGTACCTATGTAGGTTGATTTTATCTAAACGAGTTAATTCCCCTATTATTCCTCTATTTCCGGTGGTGAATTATTTGTGTAAAATATGTTTTGTGTTGAAAAATTTGCACACATAAAATTTTTGTAGAAGTATTTCATTTATCATTTTTAATATTATATGTAGAATTTATTATGTGCAGAAAAAACACTAGACATAATATTTTTGTGCAGAATGTTTTGAGAATATTTTTAGTATAAAACAATGACTGTATTCTGTGCAGGATATATTTTGTGATGAAAATATTTTTTGTAGGAAAAACATAATACTATTTAATTCTGTGTAGTATATTTTCTGTGCAGAAAATATTAGGTGTAGGAGAAATATAATTAGTTAACTTTGAGTATAATATCTTGCTTGGTTGCTATTAAGTCTGTTGCACGGAAAAAATAGTTCTTTATGATCAAAGTGAATGTCTATGAAGCTTGGATATAAAATTATACGTGACAAGTCCTATATAATTCCAGTGAATTTTCATTAAATAATGTTCACTTTTCTCCTTTGTTTTAAATTTCATAAGACTAGTCACATAAAACTCTATATCCAAGATTCACAGACATTTGGATTTTTTCTCTCATAACACATGCGAAAAGTGCGCAGGAAAAAATAAAGCTTCACTTCAAGTAAAAAAAAGCGTCAAAATGTACTGAAACAAAATTGAAACATAACTGGATCATATTGAGAAATATGAATATCAAAAAAAACAAATTTAATTATTTTTAAGTTATTACTTTAATCAAGAAAGCAAACATAACTAAAGTTGGAATTAAGTATGTAAGAAAATTACCTAAAACAAAATTGAATTCCTAGTTTTTCTACATGGGTGACGATATTTGAAAGACAGTTAATCCATATTACCCGCCATCAGAGTTGTGATATAAGCCGAAAATTTGGCAGTCGAGTTTTTTCTCTACTTTCGTGCCTTCACGAAAGAAGCACAAAATTCGTTTTTCTGCAGATTCAACTAGACGGACAGGTATTTGTGGGCTCGAAGGTACGAATGCAATAGATTGATATACATATGGTGAACGGACATAGAATGCTGGATCGAACGAATGCTTTGGGCGTTGGTCTATTTTCGAGAGATTCTCTCGACTCTGACAAACGTGCCCCACTTCGAGTTATCCCATCTACATCGTGTCCGTATCCCGCAGGACCGAGGACACTCGCGAAATTTACCGTGTATTAATTGTCAGATTTATTGCTGGTGAGCTTTCGCATTTCGAAATCACCAACCTAGATTCCAGAATTCACGGTTATGGAAACCTTGTTTTACTAGGGTCATGAAACCCCATATGATTTGTCGCTAATCCTGAGAATTTCAAAGAGTAATGTCTCATGTTCCAAGTACTTCATCGCCCTGATCAGGTCCTTTTTGCAGAGTAAGGAAAATTTAAGTCAAGCGTCACTAAAAAATTATTTACTGTCTTACACTGCAGTTAACAAAGTCGAACCTTATCAGTACCCTAATTTATCGTGCAAAACAAGAAAGCGGTGACTACGGAGTCTGTTCGGAAAGTATCCAAAATTGTGGCG
>JAUELO010000347.1:1910316-1925373 GCA_032357855.1 Amphibolips quercusostensackenii
ATTTAAATTACCGAATACAGCGATAAATTTCGACCAAAAATTATACAACTTTAAGACATAAGTTCCAAATTCAAACAATAAAAACTTACATGTACTTTAAAATGTAAAATTTGCGATTGAAATCGCATAGATAGTTTAAAGAATCTCAAAACGAAATCGTTGAATTTTATATGTACACATGTGCATTCCATAGAATATCAAGTGACGTTTAAAGTCATTGGATAGATTTTTTAAAAATTAAAATTAGGAAATAAACCAATTCCTAGCCAGAAAAAAAGTTCCTAGACAGAAAACAAATTCAACGTCATTTTTGGGTTATTCAGTCCACTGGAAATCTTGCTTAAGGTTCGTGCTTTGAAACAATTGGAATAATTGCAATAATTTGCAAGTGGACACCAAGAATGGTATAAGACCCCTTGCGGAGCCTTTTGCAAATATTTATGAATACACAAAGTAGAGTCAAAGAACTTCATCAGAATTCTCTTCTTATTTTTAACTTCATCTCCATAATTCTATAAATTAAATGAATTTTAATAACGATGTTCGCTTCAAAATACAATTGAAACACATTGTATACCCAAAATATATATCCTTGCAATCGAGTTCCTCATTTCCTGTTGACGGAAGTAGGAAGATGAATTGTTGAAAGAGTTGCGCTGGGCTACAAATATTTCCCCTTCATAGTCCAACGCCTAATTGAGTTAATTACCGCTTAGCATCAATTTCGTGATGGGTTTCGTGTTTTAGTACTTGTTAACAATGTGCCATGGTTAAGAAAAAGTTACTTTGTAGCGTATGGAAGGAAGCGTAATGAGAGGAATGAAAGATGGAAATGCACGAAATTAAAGAGGCAGAGCATAAGAAAGGAAGCGTTATGCATGGAAGCGTAATTTGTGCAAAGATGAATGAGACAAAGTGGCCCTCGAGGCCTTGACAGGAGTTTCTCGCCGACTGTTTTACCGTGTACTCTGCACCCGGTATTACAAAGAATGAGATCCAACCAAGGAAGCAACATTATTACCGCGACAGTTATAATTAATTCTCATTGTCAGCACTCTGCCTACATATGTATATACTTTGGAATATGGCAAAAGAAAGAATTCAGGTGTTTTCAACAAACTGTACGTTTGTTTGATTGCTTTCTTTATCGCTACAAAAATATAAAGGGCCTAGGGGGATAAGCATGTAAAAATGGCGCCCACACCTATGAAGCCTATATTGGCAACATATATTGACAGCTATGTGAATATAAAAGCCTGAAAATTTCAACCTTAAAATTTCACTTTTTTGGGAGATATGGAGGGGGGAGTAAGATAAAAAAATTAAGTTTTCTCGAAAACGGCTGAACCAATTTCGACGAACAAAGTATATGTTGTGTTAACCAAAAAGACTACTTTCAGGAAAAATGTTGCATCTTTTTGGATAAAAAATAGGGGTAAAAATACTTTTAAACTTTAAAAATACTTCTTTAAGGTAATGTTTTAGAGGTGCACCTCCAATTTTTTTCAAAACAAACCATCAAGTGTCTGCTTCGACATACATTTTTGTCAGATTTTTCGTGGTGGTGCGTCATGGCAAAAAATGATGAAAATCATACTTGCCGCATAGCACACAGTACACTCTCGCTCCAGCCGGGCACATCGAACTCCATTGTTCGGTTGACACTTTATTAGTTCAATTAAGCGGCCAGCTGAAATAATGGTGCACTTGCATTTTAAGGAATCACTTATTTTTTATTTCTTTTGTACATAACATAATAAAAAATAAATGCGCTTTTTTAAAACGTTACCCTGTAGTAAAATTGCGATTGCTGTGATATTATGTGACACACCAAACGAAATAGTTGAAAAATATTCGCAAACTATTTGGATCGTCAATAACACTTCCTAAAATTTCCGCATCATTTTCGTTAGCATTATATGGTCCAAGCATGTCAATAACATAACCGTCAGTTGTGCACACAGTGAAAGGTTTACAAAGAGAAACCTTTTTCTGACCAGAGTAAGATTTCCTCTGATATTCGTTGTTGGTGCTTTTTTGATGACGAGCATACGTGCTATCGCAAATCAAAAATAATATTTCCTTTAGATCAAATGATTTTTTTGACATTTCGGTTGTGTGGGTCTGAATAAGGTTATCTCTAATGATAGAACTTATACCGAAACGAAGTGGTAAAACGTCATCTTTAAAAGATTTTATAATACTATGAGAATAATCTGAAACAAGATGTTCATCCTTTAATTGTAAGATCAAAGATATCATTTTATTAGAGTTTCCTGTCCTTAACTTAAAGAGAAAGATAACAAGTGCTTGGATTACCGAACAGGATTGACTGTTTCACAGTGAAATCATCGTACTTTTAATAATAGCAAGCTTTTCCCAATCTTATCTCGTGAAAACTGTAAACTGTTTTTCCGAAATGCTATATTCAACGACTTTGTTAAATAATGAAAAATCACATTTTATAGACAGAGTTCCCATCACTTTAGACAACTCTAAAACTGAGAGACTTGTATTAGAGTCTACCCCTAGGAGTCCAAGATTATCTTCATAAATTCTATTTTTTATTAAGTGAATCTTACAACACCGATTTCCATCTAGTATATAGATGCTTTTTTTAATATATGCTGCGATTCGAGCTTCTCCAGAAATCCTAACCAGATTACTAGACAATGAATGAATACAACAATATTTGTGCATAGCCACAGTTCGCTGGATAGGAATTTTAACACATTCCTCATCAGCAGTTTCTCTCTTTGGTCCGGATTTAATTTCGGAGGATGGATCATCAGTTTCAGATTCAGAGGAAGGGTCTCTTTCCTTTTCAGGTTCAGCATCTTTAACAGAATTCTTTTTATAAACGCAAAGTCGACATATATTACATAAAATATCATCAACGACTATTATTTGCTTTAAAGATGAAAAAAAATCATTAGCTTCATTTTCACTTTTCACATGTTTCGTTTCACCCGTTACTTTTCTCAAAAATGCATCGCAACCAGCACACCTTAACTTTATCGCTACCGTCTTAGGCATTGTTAAATAAAAAAAATAAATAAATAAATGACAGAGCTTTAAGAGACAAGCAGTGCGAATAGTTAAAAGAATAAATACAACTAATCGAAGAAAGAAATGATTTTCACTTTTAGGATGAAACGCTCGGCTCTGAGTCGCCAACTTTACAGAGTTGAAAACAAATGAATAGCGGATTCGAGAAACCTGACCTGCGCAATATCAGGCAGAGAAACAAATGACTACCAAAAAACAAAATGGGTGTTATAAGAAAGGTTATAAACACTTCAGGGCATACGCTTAGTGCTATTTTAGTAGTTATTATACCCAACGTAAGTACAAATCAATCAGTTCATAAGAAGAATTATGAAATGACAAAAAGGGTCTCATGAGCAGATTGGAGAGGCTGGCAAAATGATCAAAAACGAAGACTAAACAGTTGGATTCAATATTGGTGTACTTGAATTTCCAGAAGTATGGTTTTTGTTTTTCATAACGTTATGTGCAAAAGAAATGAGAAATAAGTGATTCCTTAAAATACAAGTGCACCATTATTTCAGCTGACCGCTTAATTAAACTTATAAAGTGTCAACCGAACAGTGGAGTTCGACGTGCCCGGTTGGAGCAAGAGTGTGCTGTGTGCTGTGCGGCATGCATGATTTTCATAATTTTTTTCTATGAAGCAGACACTTTAAGAGCTGTTTTGGAAAAAAATTGCAGGTGTACCTCTAAAACATAAGCTCAAAAAATATTTTTAAAATTTGAAAGCATTTTTTCACGCCTATTTTTCATCCAGAAAAATCCAAACTTTCTTCTGAAAGTATTCTTTTTGGTTGACACAACACATATTTTGTTCGTCAAAATCGGTCTGGCCGTTTTAAAAAAAAAACACATTTTTCGATTTCACTCCCTATTCCATACTTACAAAAAAATTAAATTTAAAGGTTGAAATTTGCAGGATTTTATATTCACATAGATGTCAATTCAAAATCAAATCACACAGTTTCATGTGAAACTCTGTTGTTATTTGACATGAGATTTTGATTTTTTCTGAAAAAATGAGATATTTTCACATTTAATTAAAACCAAATTGACGTCTATAATATTGAACCGATTGATAGAAAAATGTGAACATAATAAATGTATCGGCTAAAATTAGAGGAAGATTTTTCACCAAATTTTGATTTATCGAATATTTCTCAGGATTTTGCACTTATGATTGAAAAAAGTTTGATTTTTTGGTATTTTAATAGGCCTGTTTTCTACTCTTTTGAATTTCTTGTTTTTTTTAGGATCTTTATGAGAAACATATTATTTTAACACATTATTGTATATAATCATTATTTTTTGTTACCAACGACGAGCAGTATGTGTAAAAAAATTCCGCAAAAAACATGTGTATTAATATTATACTCACTTATGTGCGAGGTAATCAAAGTTGTGAAATTGAATAATAAAGCGAAGAACGAAAAGTAGAAATTTTAAAAAACAGAAGCTTCTTCTAGTAAAAGGAATGAGTTTAATGATTTGGTATAGCGAATTTTTCACTGGATCGAAAAAAATAAATATTTTAAAGAAATTAAAAAATCAGAATAAATTTTTTTTCCTAAAATGTCGATTTATTTTTTTTTTATCCAAGAAAAAAATTATTATTTGATCTAATTTATTTTGAACTAATTTCTTTTATTACAAAACGCTTTTATTCATACAACTTCTGCTATGCATACTTGGATTTATTGTTGGATTATACAACCTTAATTACTTTCAACTTAAATAAATAGAATATTAACACTCATGCACTTTGCAGAATATTTTCACACATATTTTTTATGGTGGGATTTCATTTTTTTGTGAATACAGATATCGTAGACTGTCTACCAAAAAGAAACATTAGTTTTAATAGGCATCATAGAGATAACGTCAAAAAGAGGACTATGTCCCCGGTATTCATCGTTTTATAGAGGTGATTCTCTCCTAAAGATTATATCTATGGCTGTATCTATGTTTCACCAAAATTTGGTGAGCGTAAACCAAATACTAATTAATAACTAAGTAGAAATATTTTTGTCATATGATAACATTCGACTATTAAAAAAATTTTAAGTCGACGGATAGAAGCTATGTTTTGATCTGTATTTCCAAAATCACGTCCTTTCTTGCTCTTTTTTTAATTGATGCAATTTTGTACTTCTTTGTTTCTAAGCAATATGTCAACTCGTAAAATCGTATGTAGTTATAACTTGAGCTAAAAATTGTTAAACATTTTCATTTAATTTCCAAAACACCAAAATTTCAATTAATATCACATGCATATACAAAGCAGTTACTTCTTAACAATGTTTTCTCAAAATTTTCTACAAAATATGTATGCACGCTATATTTAAAATATATATGCAAGGTTTTACCGAAATCGATCGATTGGTTTGGCTGCACGTGCGTCTGCATGTTAAAAATCTTAAAAAAATGATTAAAAAATAAATATTTTTAATTATAAATCAAAAAAAGTCTACGTTTGTTTGATGGAAGCGTGTAAGCTGTACCTTGGTCTGCATTTTAAAAATAACGTTTTTACTTTTTCTTTTTTCAACTGATGTAATCGCGGATTCATTACGTCCTGACTAGTATTTAAAACCATAAATTAGTTGCGATTGTCAAGATTTTCTAATCAATTACATAAAATTATAGCCTCTAGACGATGCGAATTTTTGTTATTCATCTTTTTCGAAAAATTTGAATTATATCTTTTAACCCACAAAGTTTGGTTAAAATATCTCATAAATTGACGAGATATTCCACTTTTAGTGCTCAAAATAATTTTTTTGTGCTCTTTTTGGTATCTAGGATCTTCTTCTACTTTTATTGAGTACCAGGCGGAGATACGCAACTGCAAATTTTGATAATATATTATCAGTAATATAAGATATTCCAATTACATATATTAGATTGTATTTCTGTCTAAGAAATACGGTGTAACGATATTCAAAAATAGGTATTTTAAAATAAAAATCATTTCAATTTGAACATGGTTTAGAGTCTTTTACAAATCTTAGATTATGTTAGTGGATTTTGTCAGATATTAAAATTTTTACTTGAAAATCATTAAATTTCAAAGGAGATTACAAATTTTTCAACAAGTGTAGGTCATTATTACGTTTTACATCAAAAATCTTAAACAAAAACCATTACAATTTGAACTGGATTCAGAATCTTTTGACCAATTTAAAAAAAAAACATTCATAACGTTAAGCTAACGGTTCTCAAATTAAATTAAAAAGAGATTTATAATTTTGAAACAATTTTACGTAATGTTATCGGTTTTGACTAGAAATTCCTATTTGAAATTTGGAAAATCAGAAGATTTTTTCGATTATTATTCAGTCTTTTAATTTACAATTGTAGGACAAGTTAACTGTTTATGCCGAAAATCGGTAGTTTTGACAAAAAATTGTTGGATTTAAAAGAAGATTAAACATTTTTCAACAATTGTAGATTATGCTCGTGCTCTTCACCGGAAATTGGTTATTTTTAATAAAAAAATAATGATTTGAAAGAAGATTTACAATCTGAAACAAATTTTTGTTATGTTATGTTTCTGTTTTTCGTCTAAAATATCTACTGTTGATAAAAAAATTTAAATTTAAAAATTGCGCGAGATAAAGCAAATATAATCGCGCGCGTGTTTGCTTTATAGTTAGTATTAAATATTTGTCTTGATTGACATAAGTACCTATGTTACTTTATAAACATTTGTATCTTTGAAAAAGTGCGCAATCTCATTAAGAACATCTACGATCCAAAAACACAGCAGCAAGTAATGAATTATCAGTACAATCAATATTGTTTGTGAAATAAAAATATCCCAAATATTTCTAAAATAATTATAACTTTTAAAATTTATCAAATGAAAAAAATTATAGAAACTTCAGCAATGTTTAAAAAGGAATAAGGTATGAAAACTTGTTGAGATTATTATTACTGAAAAAGAGAGAAAAGCGCTTCAAGTTTTTATAATTTATTTATTTATATATTTATAAGTTATCTATAATTTTTTTAATTAGGGAATTTTTAAAGTTATATTCATTCAAGAATAACTTGGAAAATTTTGTTTTTACAAAGTGTTTTGATAGTACTGAAAACCTTTTACTAGCTGAATTTGATTGCATCGTACATGTTTATGGTGAAAATACCAATATCTCTGAAAGTGTTCCAAGGCTTAAAAGTTTTCCCCAAGCTATTTTAAGGTAAATTTTTTTTGGGCAGGTTCGGTTCTCATATTAATTACCAAAAAAAGTACACTGATATTTTAATGCTTTGGTTTGGTTTAAGAATCAAGAGCTACTAATATTTTTCTACAGATTTTCAAAAATTAGGATACAAAATTTTTTGCTTAAGGTATCCTATAATTGACACGTTTTTGAGTGAACTAAATACCCACTTTCGCATTCCAAGTCGATTTGTCCTTCGAAAAAGAAACGGCTAGCGGGGCGTGCTTTCCCAGAATGAAAAACAGCAGAAACGAAAAAAGTAGCAAAGCCAAGAAAAGGAAGAAGCAACTTCACCCATCCCATTTGCTATTTAAACTGAAGTAGCCAACCTGCAGCCAGCAACCAGTCGTGAGCACGATTGTCTTAAATTTAAATAATCACGGAAAAATGTTAATGCTCAGCGAGACGTAATTCAATGATAAAACAAAGAGCGGAGACGCGAAAAATAAAGGCGATAGCAATACAGAAGAAGAGCAAGATAGGGGACGTGAAAAGAAAGGGATGAATACGAGGGATGAGTCTCCAACTTCGGGGATGTAAGAAAAGTAGGAAACAATTGCCTCGGAAAAGAGGGCAAATTGCATTAATGTGAAAAAGGAAAACATTAACGTTAAATTACGACTGTCTTTAACGGACTAGCCGTAAAAATTCTACGTGGACGTCTTGGATCTTCAGCTCCGCGCATTACGGCTTTCTCTCTGTTCCATACAATAAAATCGGAAAAATATTTATGCTTTCTGAAATAAATCGAATTCAAGATGACAAGTTGAAGTAAAAAATTTCCATTTAGCTTGCCCCTTGAGTTTTCTCAAGTCTTTCGGTTGTGTCGCCTTTCGAGATTCAAGATCGGATCATATGAACAGCATTTTTAATTAGCAATCCTCAGATTACTAAAAAAATTTCTTCGATCTATTATTTTTTATCTTCCTTTGTTTAATTTCCTCCTGCTTACTGGTGCTTGTATGTTTTTTGCCATTCCACAAACTTTCTCATAAACTTTTTTTTTGTGATGACATAAAATAGCTACGTCAGTTAATTCAAACTTCATATTTGAAACTTTCATTATATAGACTTAATGCGGAATGAAATTTACGGATGAAATTTCGAGCACGACATGATGCAACTTTCAAATGTAAAACTTCCAAATTTTACTCCAACCGAGGATGTATAAAATATGGCTTTAGGCAATAGAAGTTTCCCTAAAGTTTCCACTCACCGCGACTGATTGAACTTCTTCCTGAATTCTTAGGCTGGTTATCAGCATACATCATTTCAAATGTAGCATTTCTCACTCCAGTTACTCAGTTAGAGAAAATTATTCTTCTTGGTCACATTTACGTGAGAATTATGATGATTAAGTAAAAGGTTATTGTTTTATATAGATTTAAAGGGGAGAATAGTTTTACACACTAAAAAAAATAGTTTTTAGAAATAAAAAAACAAAACAATTAGTTGCGCTGAAGAGGTAACAAAATATTTGTTTCATCCCAAATAAATTGTTCAGTTTTTTAAGTTTGCTTTTCAAAATGTAATTCATTAAGTCACAATTTTCTGGTTATTTAATGTAACTTTAGTTATTTTAAATGTAAGACTAACATTTATTCGTTAGAAATAGAACAATAAGGTCAAAGGTTTACAATTATAAAGTTTTAAATTAAAGACGATCAAAAAAATAAAATTAATGTAGAATCATTCAATATTATATAAATATAATTTAAAATTGTTGAAAATAGAAAAATATTTCACTGAAAACTTTCATCTAGACTAAAAATAGTTTTTACTTAAATTGATCAATTTTCAGTTAAAAGGTATCGTAGAAATTGAGCGCTAATTAAGTCCTACGATTTGTTTTATGGCCAATATTGCAGCATTTTTTTTATTATTAAAAAAGGGGAAAAAAGTAACAATTTTTACATTAAAAGATCAGAAACTTTAATTGACATAAAATTCTTTTTGACCTATAAATGGCTACAGCTTTTTTGGAATTCATTTTATCATTTCGAACCAAGTTTCCTTTAATTTCATATAGAAAATTTCCTGATAAATGCTAAATTTTCGACATCCTGGGAGCAACAGGAAATTGTTTAGAACAGTTTAAAATTAAGATTTACATATGTAAAAATTTGCATTTACCGATAGTGGCCCATAAATAGGTACATTTACTGTAAAATTAATACTGGCTGTCCCACTGTTAAGCTTACAGAACTTGTAAAATACATTTGGATATTCATTAAAAAAAATACTGTATTTAAAAAAAGTAATTAATGTTTTTGAATTTTCAAAAAAATGTCGTTTTTTTTATTTTTTAAATTAAAATAACATGTTATTGCGACAAATGTTAACCCCTATAAAGTTAAATCGGCTAATTAGAGCAAAAGGTATAGAAATTAAAAACAAAAGTGCACGCAATTTCAAAGTCTCTCATCTCTACCATTTTTTAACCAAAGTAATTGCTTAAACGAATTAATGCTTTTAATAACAGTGTTCTTTTAGAACAGTACATAAAAGTTAGGTTTTTATTGAAAATCTTCTACTTTTTGTCTACATTTTGATAAATGAGAGCTAACAAACATACTTGTTTAAGCAATGGATTATTCATTACAACTATTTTCTGTTATCAAAAAAGTTGATGTTGTTTCTGAAACTTTTATCTTTTCTTTAAATTCTTAGTTATGAATAATTAATAAATAAACACCCACAAGAATCATTTTTTAAATCGTATTTCATTCTTTTTCGTAATGAAGCATATTTATACTTTTGATAATGTTTCAAAAATACTAATTAAAAATAGTTATTTATGATACAAGTGCGCAAAGTAGGTAATTGTGTGCGAGGGTGAATATTGCAACCACACGAGTTAGCAATCACCTATGCGCACGTGTATCACACGCTATTTTTTGCAACGCACGTCCAAAAAAGTTGTATTAGGAGTAGTTAACGAAAAATAATATTTTCATGTCACATAGAGGTTATATTGCGTACAGTATAAAGTCTAATTCATAACACTAAATATGCAAACTTACAAAGGGGTGAAGTTAACAACATCAGTGTTTAAAGTAACCTATACCAATGTCTAAAGTATCTCATCTTGAAGGTGCGCATGCGCAGCTTGTTCAATAGTGCCTGCAGTAAGCCATCTTTAAACTGCGCATGCGCGGCAATTTTTTGCACCCATTCTGCTCAAATAAGGTCCTTTAGGCACAATTGAGAAGCATGAAAATCTCAACTTTTAAGGTGTGTCTTGCGAAAAAGGCTTTTATTAACTACTTTAAAGGAAAAGTTACATTTAACATGATCCATATAGAAAATTTGAAAATTATTGCACATATATGGTGTTATTTTGAAAAAAATATATCCTCAAAAAAAAAAATAAATTGAGAATATAATATTAAAAATATATACAATATATATATATATTTAATATTGAAAATATAGTTATAAAAAATAATAAATTGTTTAAAAATTTTGAAAATTTCTACCATTGTCCAAAGTGAATATCATTAAATATCAAAATGTATTGTTTGAGCTTCTTTGAAGTGTTTGCTCATCTGAATTAAATATTACCTCGGTCTAATTAAAAAAGTGAAAAAAGTGAATATTTTGAAAAAATTGCAATTTTGAAGCATAATTCGAAGAAATTGTTGGTGAAAATAATAAAAATTGTTAAAAAAATAATTTCTGATTATTTTAGTTCATTTTTTTCGCGCTTTATATAAAAAGTAGAGAAATTTAGACAAAACCGTGAATTTCTATCTTTATTCTAACAGAAAATTGCTATAAAGAAAAAAAAATTGTTTAAAAAAATGATTCAAACATCTAATTATCAGTAAGAAGTAATATTTTATGTTTAAGAAACAACTTTTCACAAAAATAAATAACAAAAAATTATAATTAGTGCAAAAAACTCGAAAAATTAAATTTTAAACTTAAAGAGGCTTTTTGGGATGTTTTAAAATAAATTATTATTGATGATATTCAAAAATTAAATTTTCATTTTCATTTTGTAGCTCATTATAAGGGAAAAATTTAAGAGTCAGATTGATCCACCTAATATTGACGATTGCGAATAAAATGTACATTTTGTAATCATTATAGCAAGACAAAAACAATAAAAATTAAGGTATTTTGTAGTAAACTTATATATTTTATATATATACATACATACATATAAAATGTATTACATTTAGCTTAAAACATATCTACACATACACTATGCACGAGCTCTTAATGTCGCGCACGATACTCATATGTATTTACAGTTATGGAGATATACACTTAAAGAACAATAAATTTCTTTCAATATAAAAACATTTTCAGCTAAATATTTTCTTGATAGTAAAAAATTATTTGAAATTAGTAATCACTTTTGTGATATTTCTTCACCCGTTTTTAGTTTAGGTAAGCACAAGTTTTGACATAAATTTGATAAAAACTTATAAACTAACATTGTCATTATTTAAACTTAAAAAACTGTCGTTAAGCGCTTTATTTTACCAAAATTTGATTTTCTACTCAAAAAAGTATTTTTTCATCTGCTATTACCAGACAGATAAGCACAGCGCCACATTAGGGAACATGGCAGGTAATTTGACGCAGACGCAATTTTGGGAAAAACCTAAAATTAACGTTTTTCATTGATTTTAACATTATTTTCGCTAAACATACATAACAAACTAAAATTTTAAACTACGCAACAATTAAGGGATAGATTCTGGTACGCTACATTAGGTCCCGCTCCTTTTAACTTAGTGGGGCTTGTCGGACCTCTAAATATAATTTTTTTGACGTAAATTACACCAATTTTGGAAATTATATGCATGGAAATTCAGAAAATAATGTCCAAAAAATATATGTACCTCTCTAGTAGATATGACGTATCCTATCTCTCATGCGGCGATTTAGAAACGAGGCACAGAAAAAAAAGCTTCATTTTGAACGATGAAACAGGGTCAAAATGTATTGCAACAAAATTAAACGATAATAAATTTTTATAGACAAATATGCATATTGAAAGCATTTTAATTGCTTTTTTATTTTTGAAATTAACCAGGAGAGTGTACAGAACTGGAGTTCAAAATGATTTTTAAGAAAATGACCTAAAACAAAATTGAAACCCCAGTTTTTTTTGTGGGTGGTCAAAACTTGGTGGGTGGCAACTCAATATACAGCTTACCAACATCAAACGAAAAGCCGTTTCATTACATCTGAGTCAGATACTATTAGAATCCATCTAAATTGTCCCTCGTCCTTTCTCCACATCCCTCGGATCTCACTGGCTTCGTCCTCTTGTCACTTTGACGTGGCAAGTGAACTCTATGTGTCCCATATTGTCAATAACGCCAATTACAGAGATTGACGTAGCGCATCGCGTCGGCTTGGATCGCTCTGACATTTGGGCTTGAGTGATTGAAATAAGGCTAAAGTCTGATACAAGGCACTAGGGTGTTATGTTGCCATTCACGACAATGGATCAACCGCGTGCTGCACGCTTCGAGTTAATAACGTTATACTAGTACGATGCGAGGCGAGGCGAGGCATCGCGAATGACATCGATTCTCAATTAGTCCTGATGGGGATCGAACATTGAACTGAACTGCGGATTCAGTGGTCGCTAATTAACTCGAAACCTATCGTTTTCCGCCAACTCGACGGATCATTATCAAAGCATCTCCACCGACTAAGCGCGTGTGAACGTTCGCGTGAGAATCTACCTCACCAGCTATAGACTAGAACTCTAGAGTTCGAACTAGTTTCGTCTTATTTTGTGGTTTTTTTCACAACTCAACTCAATTTTCAGCACGTGTGATTTAATGGCTGATAAACTCTATCGCAAGCCAACGATCGAGACGGACATTGTCCTAGAAACGAGAGCAAACCTCTTCATCATTTAATCTTTCCTCCACTTCGTATAACAGTGCAGGCTTTCAAGTGGAGTTAAATTATGGTAATATTTTAGGTAAGAAGGTGCTTAAAGAAGAATAATTTAAGTTAAAGAACACAGGACTGTTCTACAGTAAATACTAAGTTAAAATGTAGTTTTCTTGAATTTAAACTGACTTTGCTTAAATACAAAAAATTACAACATAACGTTAGTTATTGTTTAAATTGGTATTTTTCTGAATTTCATGAAGATTGGTCCAAAAAGACCTTAGTCTGAGTTCCAGACTGATTAAACATACTTATAATCTGGCGAATTTCTCTTAATCCAGAGAAAGACAACATACCCAACAGGTTTCATAATAAGTTTATTATGTAGTATAATCTATGTCAATTAATTAGCTTATGGAACTTGATAAGTAAACTGATTGTTAATAACTTTATTAGTCGTTTCTATATTTTTAATTATGGCAATTTTACGTTACATACACTATCCTGATAATAATTTACAACGATTTATAATTAAATAAATTGTTTTCTACAAAAAGCTGGTATACTGAAACATTTTTCAAAGAAAATTAATAATAAAAAATAACTTGTATATTCAATTAATCAGTTATGTTTCTCAAGTATATGTGAGCTTACAGTTGATATATTGCAACTATACTTACTATATCCACAATGTAACTGGAAGAACATTTCATGTTCGAATAAAAAGTATAACACGTGTACTTTTAGCACTCATCAAGTTTACATGCGTTTTTCTCGAAAAAAATCATAATCTTAAAATTTCTAATTTGGTCACTATATTTGTAAATATATTATTGAAAACAAAATTAAATTGAAGACTCGTAGAGTTTCAGGAACTTGAAAACTTGATTCTGAAATTCTTCAAAATCTTTAAAGAAATAGAGACTATAGGCTAGTGTAGAGGATACTAAACAGTACATTCTTGCGGTTTTGATCATTGCGCATCATATACAAGACTTGTTTTTCGGTTCAGGGGAAAAACTGAGTTGTTAAATTCCGTGCGAATTTATTACTTTCTCTAAACTCAATGATGAGAATGTGAAAAGGATACTTGAAATTAGTACACCTTAATATTTTTCACTTCAAGTTTAGAAATGAGATATTATACGTAAATTCTGACAAATTTTTGACGAATTTGAGTTCATCTCTGAACATAAGTTTAAACAAATTTTTAGGTGAAATGAATATAAATATTCTTTTTTAATGTGAAAAAGTTATTTGATAATAGAAAACAAGAAAATTAATGCTTTACAATGAAAATAATATTTTTCTTCAAATTTAAATAAACTTCACTCGAATCTAGATTTTTTGTTTCAGTTAATTTCACGCGAGGAGTCAAACTCTGTACGGAGTAATTCCTTTGACGCATTACTACGCGTCATTACACAATTATTACGCAGATATTGCTTTATTATTGAAGAGTATTGCAGAAACAGACTTTACTAAAACATTAAAATAGGTCAATATCAAGGAAAAAACTGTTACAATTTTATTATTTAAAATGATGGTTAAACCCTAAATTTTCATATTTGCATCAGTTGAAGTGAAGTTTGAAAAAAGACTAAACTAAAATAACTATATATAAATTGAAGTAAACTTTTAAATTCTTCTGTTTTTTAAAAAATCAATATTGTTACAAAAAATAAATATTTCTCGAAATAGTTCAAATTAAACTCGAGATTAACCTACCTACCCGGGTAGAAATATTTGGTCTTCAGTTTGTCTTGGATTTCTTCAATATGTCTTCAAGACCATGATGTCTGGTTTCGTCTCACAAGCCAGGCATTGGAGACATGCAGACTTGTCTTACATTTATGGCTGTAGCTGTGCCAAGACAAGACCAGGTGGACTTGTCTTGGGACACGGAAGGATG
>JAUELO010000347.1:2008236-2018639 GCA_032357855.1 Amphibolips quercusostensackenii
CTATAAAAAACAATTTTGTTATTAAACATTAATTGCAGCTTATATCGTTTTTCTAAAAAGGTAAATTTTTATTTTTAATATATTTTTATAACAAGGGTGTATAACAAAATTGTAAATCTTTATTGGCTGAACAACTTTTTTCTTTTTATTCGTCTTCTTGCGTTTTTCCAAAAATTAAATTTTTTTAAATTTTTAATTCAATTTTTTACGAATAAAAGAAAATCTACTTGTCCTATCTAAAAATTATGCAGAATTAATTTTTAGATCCTTTCTCGGTAGACAACTTTTTTCTAATATTTTTTTACACCTTTTGTTGCTTTTCAAAAAAGTAAACTTTTTTATTTTTAATGTTATTTTTTACGACTAAAACAAAAATTACGCGTCCTGTCAAAAAAAATTTGATGACAAATTTGTATTTCTTTTTCGGATTAGCAAATTTTGTTTTTTTATTTTCTCATAGCTAGTGACCTTTGTCCAAAAATTAAATTATTTAATGTTTAATTTTGTTTTTTACGAATAAAACCAGAACCACGCATCCTAACAAAAAATGATTTTCAACAAATTTGTAGCTCTTTCGTGAATGCACCGTTTTTTAAAATAACCTTTCTGTTGTACATTGCGTAGTTTGACCGCAAAATGGAAACTTTTCTTTTTCATTGTTTTTAGAGCAATCAAAATTTTAATTTTTAAATTTTCATGTTTTTTCAAAAGTTGTTACAATAATTTTGTAAGGATTTTAAAAAGCAACGTTTTTTTCGGACTTTTTTACATATCGTGCGTTGTTTGGTTTCGAATTTTCTTTTTCCTTTGCTTTTTTGGATTTTGGATTTTTGGATTTTTATCCAAAGTATCTGGTTAGCAAACTCAATCTTTCTTGTTGGTCCCTAAAACTGTGTGCTAACGGACAATCCAATCCGACTAATCTTTCAAAAGATATACGGTATACAGACGACAGCGACGACAACGACGACGACAGACAGACAGACACCATCGTAAAAACGAATTTTTTGGAATCAAGGGGTCTTGAAACGTGGAGATTCAAAGAAATCCGCAAAATTGAGTTTTCGCATAAAACTAATACCTTCTCATTATGATGAGAATGTAATAGTTCATAATTTTTTGTGCCATAAAATTTTTAATTTTCCATTTTTTGAAAAAATTCAAAAATCTGTTATAATATTTCTATTGTGCGTTATTTGGCCTTAAATGTACATTTTCGTTTGCTTTTTTGTATTTTAAAAATGCTATATCTCTTGCAATTTTATCTTAATCCAAAAAAGTTAAAAAGATAAATTGTATAAAATTTTATGTGCTCTAAATATCTGCTAACAGAATTTTAAAAAGGGGGAAAAAAGTCGTCCACAAAATTTTGAAAATGCTCTAACTCTTGGAATTTTCATCTAAAGCATCTGGTTAACGAACTCGATCTTTTTTCTGGGTCCCTAAAACTGTTTGCCTGAGGACAATTCAATCAGACTAATCTTTTTTATGTTATCTTATATACAGACAACAACGACGACGAAAACGACGACAGACAGACACCATCGTAAAAACGACTTTTATTGATTTAGGGGGCCTTAAAACGTAGAGATTTGAAAGAAATCCGCAAGAGTGAGTTTTCGCATAAAACTCATACCTTCTTATTATGATGAGAATGTAATAATTCATTTTTTTCGTGCGATAAAAATTTTAATTTTCGATTTTCCAAAAAAATTCAAAAATCTGTTACGGTACTCTTGTAGAGCTTACAAAAAGTCACATGTTCTTTTTCTTGACTTTTATTCCTACCGTAGGTTATTTGGCCTTGAATGTACATTTTTATTTGCTTTTTTGGATTTTGAAAATGCTATATCTCTGGCAATTTTCATCTGAATTAAAAAAGTCATGAGAATAAATTGTAAGAAATTTTATGCACTATTAATACCCGCTAACAGAATTTTCAAATTAGAAATAAAGTCGTCCAAAAAATTTTTTAAATGCTCGAACTTTTGGAATTTTCATCTTAAGTATCGAATTAACGAACTCGGTCTTTTTTTCATCTCTAAAACTGTTTGCCGAAGTACAATCTAATCCGACTAATCTTTCAAAAGTTATCCAGTATACAGACGACAACGACGAGACGACGACGACAGACAGACAGACACCATCGTAAAAACGATTTTTTCGGATTTGGGGGGTCTTGAAACGTAGAGATTTAAAGAAATCCGCAAAAGTTAGTTTTTGCATAAAACTAATACCTTCTCATTATGATGAGAATGTAAAAATTTTTTTAAATGTAACTGTTTGTGGTTAAAGTTTGATCTTTTCTGTTTCATGATTTTTTTATTTGGTTAAAAATTCATCTTTCTAGTTAGAAAATTCAAGTATTTGGTTACAAATGCAATTACTTTGTAGTAAATTTAGTAGATTTTTTTTGAAAATTTAAGGATTTTGTTGAAAAGTTATCTTTTTTGATTGAAAATTTATTATTTTGTTTTTTGAATTCATCTCTTTTGGTAGGAATTTCATCTTTCCCATTGAAGCACATCAACTATTATATATATATATTTTTTTTTATCTTCGAAGATTGAAAATTTAGCTACATATCTAGTTTAAAAAAATTCTTCTTTAAAATGTAGTTGCTAGTGGTTAAAGTTTAATCTTTTTTATTTCAAGATTTGACGATTTAGTTCAAATTTCATTTTTGTATTGAAAAAATTTAAGTATTTTATTATAAATTTAACTATTTTGTTGTAAATTTAATAATTTTGTTGAAAATTGAAGAATTTTGTTCAAAAGTGATCTTTTTTGATTGAAAATTCCACTGCTTGGTTGAAAATTTGTCTACTTGGATTAAAACCTTACTTTTTATGTTGAAAAATCAATAAGTTCTGTAAAAATTGAATTATTTAATCAAAAAATCATCTTTGTGGGTTGAAGATTCAATTATATGGTTAAAAATTTAACTCCTTTATTGAAAATTCATCCTTAAAAATTAAAAATTAATTTTGTATGGCAGAAAAGTAATATTTTTCAGTGAAAAATTAAAAATAATTTTAAAATTTTGAAACTTCAATCTAAAAATTCATAAACCTACACGTATTTCATATATAAAAGATCATACTTAAAAAATTTTATAAGATTAAAATGCTGGTCGTAGAACATTAATGATCAGGGAAAATGTGAAATTGGTCAGAGTTGAAATATCAACTATTACGTTTCAGGGTTGCGAATTATTATTTTTAAATTGAAAACAAACTTGCAGGTTAAAAATTTGACTGAGCAATTGAACATTTATCTTTTTAAATAGAAAATTCATCCTTTTGTATAAAAACTCAACTGTCTTCTAAGATTTCGTGGTTTTGGTTTAAAAATCCAACTATTTGGTTGGAAATAATTCTATTTTAAGTTTAAGCTGGATCTATGTTGTATAAAAATTTGACTATTCACTTAAAAATTTAACTTTTTGGTAAAAAATTCAACTATGTTGAAAATTCATCACTTTTCTTAAAAGCTTTACTATTTGGTGGTAAATGCAACTAAATGGTCTAAAATTTTTTGTTTGTTTGTTTAAGATTCAACTATTTGGTTAAAAAATCATCTTTGCTGGTTGAAGATTCGTCTCTTCAGGTGGAAAATTAACCTTTTTTAATCAAAAACTCAACCATTTTGTTAAAAATGAAATATATTTTGACCTAAAAATTCAAGTGTTTCATACTGGACTCAATTTAATATAATAATCATACCTTGATTTGATTTCAAAAAATTAATTTCCCTCTTTGTTCCAATTTTCTTAAAAAATTACTTTATTTTCCCTAGTTTGAGGTCAATCTGTGCTGCGATATCTGTTCGAATATTATGCTGTCATGTATTTAATTTTATTTTAGGCATTAGTTTAATAAAATACAAGAAAAAATTTTTAATTGAAAGGGGTTTATGTTGTTCATATTTGTGACTTTACGCTGTGGAGGTTCAAGCTTTCTGCGGTTATCTGTGACGAAGAACGAGAGGGGTGGAAAAAGGTTTCAAAAAGCGTGCCGTACTTTTTAAATGGCCCCTAGCTGAGCTGTATTTGTAAATTTGTTTGGAAGTATTGATTGGTTTCTTGCCCAAAGATTGATTCAATTAGACTTTATTGGGATTTGAATGAATCCTGATTTCCAAGATTATTTTAGTGTAGGAGTTGATAAATCATCCAATCAGTCGCGGCGATGAAGTTCTTCGTCTTATCATCCTCCTTGGAATACCTTTGTGGCCTACCATGAAAGCAAGTACTAGGATCTAGCCGGAACTTTCAGAACAATCGCCCTCAAAAATCATCCGCTCGATTAGCCTGGAGCCTCGGATTGCTACAAAAAGGAAGGGAAGAAGGGCAGGAAAAGTTCTTGCCCCAGAACTTTCAAGAAAAGCTACGGCACAAAGCAAGAGGAAAGAGATAAAACCTTGCATATCTTATAAGGTCTTCCCAAAGTCACGCTAAGAAATTTTTTCAGAAGAATGCTTTTTGATATTAATTTTCTCTATTAAAAATCCGCCATTTTTTGTTGTCCTGGGCGCGACAGTAAAAATATTTATTTTATCTAAGGGGTCAACGATTTTTTAAAGCAGTCTTGCATTGAGGGGAGCAACCATTTCCTACGTAAGATATTTTAAAGTCTATGAATCACTAAAAAACACAAGTCAGACAGCTTTATTGTAAAAAAATTCTTTTAGGGCAATCTAGTGCTTTCTGTAGTAGGGCAGATCGGGGCAGCGTCGTTCGATTAAAATTCATTTCTCTGCATGCAATTATTCAGACACGGAATTGGTTTTCCTTTTTTATTTCCTATCCTATGTAATTGAATAACACATTTCCATATCTATTACACTAGAACCTCAATTTTTTCATGGTTTCGAGAATGGCCCATAATGGCCTTCGACACAAATCCAAGAATTCCGAACATAAACAGGCAAGGCCGCATAAATTATTTCTGTTGGATTTGGAAGCATGATGCAACTAATGCGCTGAGAGTGCGACCCTCGAGCTGCTTGTCACGCTTGACTGAGCACATCCTCTCTTTCGCCCCCGCGGCTCCACTCAACACGAAACTGCGGAGGCCATCAGTTCTAGGCACGAACCAATCCAGTTTACGGAAATCCAGGTTCCAGTGTAATTAAATTATTAAAGCAATTATTTCATAATTTAATTGTTTCCAACAAGCTGCATTTAAACGACGCTGTCCTGCATATAGGGGCAGCGGTAGCCGCAGGTGTTCTGATAAACGTATAAATATCTTAAGAATAGAAAAATGTATGAATTGGTTTTTGGGAATGTTATGCATTAGAAAAATAACCTTTAAACTTAGGTGATAAGAAAGACAATGTTTTTTTTTTTAATAAAAAAGAGTCATAGCTAGGAGAAAACATCTAATTCGATGACATTTTAATTGTTAGGTGCGGACCATATCTGCTGAATAAATGAGAATATCTACTTTACCGACGGTTGAAAAATAGAATGATCCTGTGCATTTTTCACGCGTTTTGTTTTGAGGTAAGAGTTTGATTGTATTATCGAATTTTATGTTAGAATCGCCAAATATTTTTCAACTATTTTGCTGGACACCGCTGCCCCGAAGAAGAAGCCTTAATTATTTTTTTAACTTATTATATTTTGGACATTAGTTAGGTTTGTTTCCATTATTACCAGCCAATCTTTCATTATTTTGATGTGAAAACTGCTTTTACAAAATTTTACTTTTGTTACCTAAATTTTCGAGATTCTTGTTGCGACACCATTTTTCTAGTTATTTAATTATCAGTATAAATTTCATTAACGTAAGTGATAAATATGCAAATGAGTAATTCACCTAATAATATTACTAGTACTTGATATTAGAATTAATATTTAACGTGATTATCATAAGTTTGCGCAATAATAATGAATAAATAAGTAAGGAGTTATCTATAAATTCTTTATTAAATAAACATGAAAACTTAATGCAATTAGTTTTAAAAAAAACTGTCTTGATAAAAATACATACTTAGTTTTACAAATGTACATATCATTTCATAATTTCTTAAGAAAATTATCTTTATTTTATAAACAAAATTTCCAGTTTTCTATCATAATATTAAAAAAGCATTAAGCACAAAGTCCAGAGTTTATTTCAACTATTATTACTTAGTGTATACATTATTAACATTCCTATTTAATTGTTGTAGGTGCAACAGCCATTCCTCTTCTCCTCGTTTTTCCACTCAAATGAAAACTAAATTAACAGATAGAACTTTATGAAAAATCGAACTTTTATTTGTTAAAAGTTCATTTTTTTCTGTTGAAGTTAAAAATCTCACTGTCCAGTTAGAACATAATCAGCTTCTGTTTGAAATTTCTTTACGTATAAATAATGATTTAATCATTTTGTTAAAAATTTCGTTTTTTCAGTATAAAGCAGAGGCATAAGCATTAATGCCTTTTCTTTCATGTCCCAAACTTTCAGAATGATATCTTATTTCGTTTGGACGTAAGTTGGGAACAAAAATTTGAGGACTAGCTTAGTCACGTGACCCACTTGTTACATGCCCTTAACATTAAATTTGATTTGAAAATCGCGCTAATTTCAAAACATCCGATTCCGCTTTCGCGGCATTAATCAGAAGCGGAGTAAGCGGTGACAAAACTCTCCCTAGAGGAACTCTGTCTCCCAAGAGTAAGTCTACGCAAACCATTCCTTCACCTTTCTATATGTTAGCTACTCTTTTATGGTCACGTGGCAAATTCAAATCTTCATTAAAATTGCATTTTAATATACATAAATTAATATGGCAGAATTTAAGATCCAATAATGAGACTTTAGAATAAAATTTATGATAAGAACTTCTGATACATGAGACAGTAAGCCTAGTCTGGGTTATTTCATAATCTTAAAATGTTCTTAAAATGCACTTGAACTCAAAAACTAGTCTCGTCTCATAAATATTTAGCTTTAAGATTTATTTTACAGCTCTACGAGTCGCCCAGAAACTAAGAGGAAATGTCTCACACATTTTATGTCATTATTTTAGTCATAAACACCACCTTTATTACAAGAGCTAGAAATGATACGGAACTCGAAGCATAGATAGAAAGTAAAGGTAAATAATAATAATTTATATTTTAGATAAATACGCTCGAGATAAAAATCACTTTAGTGTTAAGTAATAATTTCCGTTCTAATTCTGAGAACCATTTTCACGACTAGACATTTTAGAGGCAATCATTTCTCCCTTCTCTGAAATATCACATAAAATTCGAAATCATTCGTTATTTAATTCCCAGAGTGAATTGAAAATAAACTTTCGAAATTTTTAATAGCCGATCTAAAGAAAACCATACTCTAGAATGTCAAGAAAATTATTTTTGTGAAACTGTGTATGACAGAAAATTATATTTCCTAATTAGGAATCAATTTTACCGACGGGGTGGAACGTCTGATCATTTAAATTTTGTACTTGTCATTATTGGGTGTATAGCCGATAACGTACGTCATACAGTGAGCATTGTAGTGAAAAGAATGAATCACAGAAATAAATATTATATATTTATATTTATATATATATCTATAAAACCGTAAGTATTCTTTAATTTATTTGTGAAGTATTTTTTTCTGAAACTTGCATCAAGAATTTTAAGACATGCGGCATAAATAAAATAAATGTAATGTAATAAGTAAAAATGTAATGTAATGAGAGAATTCCTATTTAAGACTATTTTTATTCTTTGTGCATTGTGATTGTAGGAAAAAAATGTATTTTATAAAATACTTTTCCTAATAACCTCAAAAACCAGTATCAAAAAAGAAAACATTTTAGAACAACTGATTGAAAAATAATATTTTGTTAATAATTTCTTCTTAAATCTAATGTCTAAAAATAATCAATTGTCATTTTGTCATTATTCTTATAGGTGTATTTGATGAAATAAATTTTGTAACTTTATGAAATGCGATCGAAGCAAGCAGTATTTCAGAATCACTAAATAGTAAATAATAATAATAAATAATATTTGCTATAAATGTAATGTCTAGAAATAAGAGAATTGTTATTTACGATTATTTTTATGTTTTATAAATGTTAATTGTATAAATAAATGTACTTCATGAAATATATTTTTTATAACCTCAAAAACTAGTATCAAGGATCGAAATACTTCAAAATAACTACGACTGACCAATAATAATATTCTGTTAATTTATTTGCAAATCTAATATCTAAAAGTAAGTAATTGTTATTTTAATATTATTTTTATAAACAAATTTTTTTTAAAAACATTTCTTTGCTTGTAAAAATAAGATTAGAGCGAGCAGTGTTTCAAAATAACTGATTAATGAATGATGATAATTTGCCAAATTTTTTAAATGAATGTAATGCCTAGAAATAAGAGAAATTGTGTTTACGATTATTTTTATTCTTTGCGAATAGTGATTGTATGAATAAAAGTATTTGATAAAATACATTTCTTAACCTCAAAAACCAGTATTAAAGAGAGAAATAGTTCAGAATAAATGGTTGATGAATAATAATACTCTGCTTATTTGTTTTCAAATTTAATCTCTGAAAGTATGTGATTGTTATTTTATCAATATTTTCATAAATAGATGTATTTTATAAAATAAATTCCATAACTTTCAAAAATAAGATCGGGGTAAGAAGTATTTCAGAATAATTGATTATTAAATGATTACATTCTGCTATTTCTTTTCATAAATCGAATGCCTGAAAATGATAAATTGTTGAATAACAAATTTTTAATTATTTCTAGATATTAACTGTCCTTGATGGTCCTGTCGGTTTTGCTGCTGTCTCCGATCGTAGTCGCTCGCGTAGGCTACAAGGGTATGGGAGTGAAAAGTGAACAATTTCATTTACCAGGTGAATATATATGACTTTTGTAAATAGATTGTCTGAAACGCTCGCACGTATACATTCTTTGAGTTTTATTTGTCTCGATGATCATGACATTTTTCCCAGCATAATTGAAAGTTATTTCTAATCAATTTCTACATGTCATATTTTATATCTTTTAAGAGATATAAAATAATGGAAAATATAAATCGCAAACGAAAATTAACAGTCGCCCGAGTAAGGAAGTTCAGAGCTTTGGCAAAAGCTGGAAATAAACGAAATACACCAGTTGTTAATTCATTGACATCTAGCTCAAAGTCGGAAGGTAAAACATTATTTCATATTATTATACCCTTTTGAAAAAATCCTCGTGTCATTTTCGAACGAGAAAAACGCAAGGAAACCCGCCAGGATTTTCGAATTTTTCAAGGAAGTCCACAAGAATTAATTGACTGACTGCTTGTCTGAAAATAACATGAGGATTTTTCAAAGAATTTTTTAACAGGGTGTTTAATTATATTTATTTTGCTATAAATTAAATAGAAACGTTGCTCCCACTTTTGTCGAAAATTTTCTTTAAACTAAGTTTCATGCAACCTGTGACGCTTTAAAAGAAATAATATTCAGCAAGTATTTTTGTAGTTTATAAATCTGTTATTTTCTCTAATTTCGAAATTACCTAAAGATAAGTTATTTTCCTGGAACTTTAAAAATATCTTGACTTACATGTTTCCAATTCTCTTTCTGAAATTTCCCAAGTAAATATTTTTTCGCAAGATACTTGTAAAGTTAGATTAAGATAGGATATTTACGCTGAATTTAAAATAAAATGTTAAACTGATTTTGTTAATCATAAAGATTAATTATTTCTATTATTAAAGCATTTATTAATAGGTTTGTAAGAGTAAGTATGGTTTGCTTTTATCAAGAAGATTTTTTCCCTTGAATAAAAGAAGTGTCATATGTAAAAATACTTGAAAATTGCAAATCTCAATTTTTCTTTTTAATCCTAATTAAATTTTTATCTACAAATAAAATTCTTTCTTGCGATTAACATTTTGCTTATAATAGTGACTTGTGAAAACGTTGGTGCTGAAGACGAACAAGGCGTCAGAACAAATAAAGCCGTATCTTCAGATCCTGATATGATGCAAAGGGATTCTGAAAGTGACGAAAGTAACTCTGTGCAAAGGAATATACTGTCACCTAATGCATATCTAGGAAGCGCAGATGAGAATTTAAATGGATCTCCTGAACCGAGTGTGCCTTCACATTCTTCGAATTTGTGAATCGAAAAGCAAAACGCGATTAATGAACGACAGAGTAAAGTTTTTACGAATTCGTCTACGGAAAGTAGGGAAGAAGACACAGATGAAGTCCAGGAGAAACACTTTGATGAAAGGAGATCGACTGCTAGTGGCTCTGATAGTGAAGAAGGCGAAAATGAAGACCTTGGGGATATTCAACGTTTACGCACTTCGGCAATCAAAAATAAAATAGATCAAGCTTATGTAGATGAAATGCTACAAATTCTAAGAGCCAAATTATTACCAGATCTACCC
>JAUELO010000347.1:2036372-2048490 GCA_032357855.1 Amphibolips quercusostensackenii
ATTTTTTACCAGAAAAACAAATTTTTTTAACGTTTCGATTTTTCAACAATTATTGTTTTATTTTGAAATAAAAATAATTTAAATAAATGTATTTCTGGATGAACAATTTTGTTTAAAAATGTGCATAGAAAAATTACGAAAAAAGTTTTTAAAACTAGAATTTTGAATTTAAAAAACAATTAAAAAGAAACTTAGAGAAAAATCAGAGCTGAGTTGAATTCTGCAAAGTTTGTTCGCACGTGTGTTAAAAATGATTTTTTTATACAATTTTCATACGCTTATAGTTATTTTTATTTGGACTACAATGTTAAAAAAGTATTGACATTAAAAAAATTGTCTTTGGTAAAAATATTTAATTATTGTATTTTCAATACATAAATGATATCTATCAAAAAACTATTTTTTTTAATGCTTCAGTTTTGAAATTTTCTAGTTCGGATATTTTACAATTCAGCAATTTCATGTCGGGAATTTCATCATTTGGGAATTTTCCAATTCGGGATTTTTAAATTTCAATAATTTTATAATTTCAGGAATTTTATTATCCGGGAATTTTCCAATTTGTTTATTCATTTTATTGATATAGAAAATTTCCAATGCATAAATTAATAATAATAATTTATACAAAAAAATTAAAAAGATTACATTAAATAATATGACATTTTGCATTAACTGAATACTTATTTTATTTTATTATCTAATGCTCAGTATATATTAAAAACCACCCACGTACCACTTGAACATCTAGAAATATAATTATGTTTAATTATTATTATTAGATAAAAAAATTGTACTTTTCCAGATTTCAAATAAGCGCGCCCTACTTTGCAAGCAGTTGGTTTGTGAATGCGCATTGATGTTGTTTTTTTCAAGAGGGCTCGAATAAAACGCTTTTGGTTTCCTGTGGGTATCTATTGCAGCTCAAGTTCCAAACGATACCAACTTTTATTTGAGCCGCAACTTTAGTGAACCCTCAGTTTCTTCTGTGTATGCAAATAATGTTTGAATATGCTAAAAAAATAAAATCAAAAATATTACTTAAATTTGGCAATATTGACAAACAAAGTCGAAATTGATGGTTTTGTTTATTTTGTAGTGCACAAAGTAATTGGCACACTGATTGACGGCAAAGTTTGTCAAAACCTCACTAGAGCATCATCTGCCGTGTATTGCACTATGTGTCAGGCAAAACCTGAAAAAACCTGACATACTAAAAAGAGAAGAAAATAAATAAACGGAAAAAGATGTTCGCGATACCAGGAAAAAACTCGTAAGAAGAAAATCCCGTCAAGAACTTGGCTTAATTGTGGACACCCCAAAACAGGGTGCTGACTCTTCCAATGATGTACGACTTTTTAAAAACTTTTACGCTGTAAAAAGTTTAAGCATCGTCAGAAAGCTAAGAATAAAGACTTTCAAAGATTTAGGGAAAACAATGCCAGAAAAAGCAGTCGTATTGACACAAGTACTGATTTACTGCATTTATATCTCTTCTTCTGCGCTGATCTTGACATAACGAGTTTCAGAACATAATTCATAACGGCAGAAAGACCATTGCTTTCAGAAGCTGGAGGAATGCTTCTTGAAATTACTTAGTGTATGTAGTATGTCTACCCTGCAGTAAAAATCTGATAATTTGTTTAACAAATCATTGTTTGTCATCAAATAATAGTAGGGGTTTATGTCTAAGTAATTGTCAAGTTATTGTACAAGAAAAACGGATTTTTTCACAAATGCATGAGAGGACCAAAATTTGTCTATGAAATTAATAATGACGATAACAATGTTTTACATTGATTCTAGGTATTTCGGATTGAATCCAAGTATTTCTCGAAGACTTTTTAGAAATGAAACATCACAAGTTTATGCGAAATTTTAATAGCTTCAATTCTAAAATAAAAACGGTCAAATCAGTTGAGAAATCGCTTCTGAATATGAATTTGTCTACGGATATTTGTTTTTTTTTCACCGTACGGCTATAATTAAATTAACAGCTATTTTTAGTTGAATATAATGAATTCCAAAACTTGATAAAAGATTAAATGTTTCAGGGAAAATAACTTGAAGTAACTATAATAATTTGGCAGAATATGAAAAAATTCCAAGCTATTCAAAATTTACTGTCTGTTATCTATAGAAATATGTATACATGATAAGTTTCGAAAGAATTATCTGATTGGATTTTGTTATCTCAAAATCTTTCTCGGCCCAAAAAGAAAGGTCGAGTACGTTACCCAGCCTTCTTTGACGATAATAATCTAACAGAAAGAGCTTTTGCTGCTTTAAAGAATACCTGCACAATTTTCTTCGACCATTTTCGATAAAATCCATCTTTTTTATTTTAATCGTCATAAAGGTTGTTAAATAAAGACTACCCTGGGCACCTAACGGTTTCCGGTAGAACTATAAGCACCATCTTGTTTTCTCAATCAGCATCATTATGGTTTTTTACAATATCACAAGATATCGTGACTATATATATAGGTTCAATTTTTATTGAAAAAATGTATAAGGCGTTGCCTTAGCACTACTTTTCAGGATTCTCTCGATTTTTAAAATTTTCATATAAAATTCTTTTACTTATCATTATCAGTTTAAATACTAGACCTTTTTTAAAAGTTAATGAAAAACAAATTTAAATTAGGCAATACAATCTTCAAATGCATGTTTGGTGATTTCAACTATAT
This sequence comes from Amphibolips quercusostensackenii, assembly GCA_032357855.1. Lineage (NCBI taxonomy): Eukaryota > Metazoa > Arthropoda > Insecta > Hymenoptera > Cynipidae > Amphibolips > Amphibolips quercusostensackenii. The sequence goes on from JAUELO010000347.1 coordinate 2,039,060, forward strand.
GTACTATTGAATAAATATATTATTATTGGTGTTTGTGAGTAAATTATGGCTAAACAAAAAATGATTTTAATATTAAATATTAAAATATTCATATTTCAGTATTTCACTAATGGATTAGTAAAGAAATCACAAGTTTATTTTACTGAAGTCAATTTACGAACATATTGACGTCTCCAAATAACAGGGTTTCATTTCGGAGAGATCAAATGAAAAGATGCTTACTCGCGTGTCGAAATTTCGTAGCTTCAAAGTCCCATCTAAATTTTATTGGAAACATCAGCACATTTATTCTCAACGGTTTAGCACCTTCTTTTTGGTTTTTTTGAGATGGATCCTGTCATTTGGTCACGTCGATAGTGACTGATTCTTTAGTAATTTTCGTTACTTACAGAGGAGGAAACTTTCATTTTTCATTATAGCTGATTTTAGTTTTTTTCTACATGGTCCTATATAAGTATTGTAAGCTACTAATTTTATTTTAAGTTTTGAAAAAATTCTTCTCTGGGTCCGCTGCGATTATAGATTGTTTTTGACATAAGATGTTGTACGTGACGTTTGTCAGGTACTTGTGCTGTTGAGTTTTATTGTTTTCTTTGTGTTTCTGTGAGTGCACTAGAAAAAGAAAATATCTTGAATCAAAGAAAATTTACTTGATTTAAAGAAATTATCGTACTGAATACCTCCTATGAAACATTTCTTTATTACAAATAAATGTTTTTATCTGAACCAAAAAAAATGAAATTATTGTTGTAAATCAATACTTATTTCAGTCAATGAAATATTAACTAAGCAAAGGATTGTTGTTATTGTTTCAGAGAAATGAAAGATTTTTGCTCAAAAATTTAGTTTTTAATATAGTCAAATGTGATTTTAAATCAAGAAAATATGTTCTTTAAACAAATTAAAACACATTGGCTGAAGTAATAGTTTTTCTTGATCGAAAGATGTAATTCAATTGTTGGAAGAAGCGTACATCAAATTTTGCTAAATGTTTCTTGGAAAGAAAGAAATAGGTTTCCAATATGAGTGAATATTTGTGCGAACATAAGACGTGATATATTGTTAAGAATAAACATGTAACAAAGATGAAAAAATATTAATTGATTCAAAGAACCAAGTCTTTAAATTAAAAAAAAGATAATTGTTTTTCAAAAACGCAAATTCTGAAAATTACCGCAGCTTTAAATGAAACAAATATTCCATTGAACAACAAAAGTCCCACCATTGTTTAAGAAATTTAAACAGTTCATTGAAATTTGAAGAAACCATAAAATCGCCTTCCATAGGTTTATGGAAGAAGAAGTTTCGATTGGAGAAGGCAAATGAGTGAAAAACGTATATATATATATATATATATATATATATAGGGTGATTTTTTGAACTTGAAACTTTCAAATATCTCGAAAAATAGGCACTTTATGAAAAAATGTTATGAATCAAAATTTAGTTACTCTGAGAATTACATACACTGATGTTGAAATCGGTTCCCCCACATCGCCCCCTGGGGGTTGGGGGGCAAGTTCGAAATCTTCAATAGAAACCCCAATTTTTTTGCATATTCGGATTCTTTGGATAAAAGTGCGTATGATTCGTCTAAAACATTTTTCTCGTTTCGCAATAGATGACGCTGTTATCAACGAAATTCAATTTTTCTTCATTTTACTGTTACTGAGAATGCACGCTTACGATTATGCGATACATTAACAATAAAAAATACACCATTTTCATTTTGACATGACGTACATAAAAAAAATACATCGCGACGAACATAGGTAGAACCTCCTTCTTTTTGAATTCGGTTAAAAATAAGGACAATAGAGCTTCGGATCTCTTTGGTAATTATTATTTTGAAAAACATGCTAAAACATATGTCCATTCTTAAGAAGTAATTATTAAGAAATACGTTTACATTAACAGTGTTTCCTGAGTATTCGTAAATTTTAGCAATAGCATTATTGTAGATTGAGGTCAGCGGAGGCTATCCAAACATTACGAAAGTGCTTACTTTTTTTCCATAAATACAGTAAATTAGAAAAAATACATTCAAGCCAAAACTCATTTTAGTTAGATCAAAGATGATTCCGAATATTACTTTACAATGGAGTACCTAGCTGTACGAGAAAAAATTGAAATGGTTCTGGTGTATGGAGAAGCTGAAAGAAATCTTGATAATGCCATCAATCTCTACGCTTAGCGTTTTCCAAATAGAATTGTGTCACGTGCTTCATTTCATCGTACTATTACAAAATTTACTACCGATGGAAGTGTTCAACCTAAGAAAAAGACCCGTACAACAACAGTCACTAGAGAAAATAATGAAATTGCTGTATTAGCTGCAGTTACCAGTAATCCTCACGTTAGTACACGAGAAATTGCTCGTGATTCTGGAATGTCTCAGAGCAGTGTTTGCAAATTTTTGAAACGTGATAAATTTCATCCGTAACATGTCCCTTTACATCAAGAACTTCATGGCGTTGATTTCCAAAATCGGGTAGCTTTTTGTCAGTGGACACATGAACAAATATAACAAAATCCCAAGTTTTTTCGTTATATATTATTCTCTGACGAGTCGCCTTTTACGAACCATGGAATAATTAATCGACACAGCATGCACTTCTGGAGTCTTGAAAATCTGCAGTGGCTTCGTGAAGTCGAACACCAGCGTCCATGGACTGTCAACGTATTGTGTGGAATAATTGGCAACAAACTGATCAGTCCTCAGATTATCAAAGGCAGCTTAAATGGTCCAAAATATCAAGACATTTTGGAAAATGAACTGCCAATATTGCTTGAAGACTGAAAATTAGAAATACGGCAGAACATGTGGTTTCAACATGATGGTTGTCCGGCACACTACTCAGCAGTAGCACGAGAAGTTCTTGATCGTGATTTCAATGGTTAATGGATTGGTAAAGGCGGTCTGATGAATTGGCCTGCAAGATCAATAGATCTTACTCCACCAGATTTATTTTATAGGGCTGTCTGAAAGACATAGTGTGCAAAGAAAGCCAACAGCACGTAAGAATATGATTGACCGAATTACAAGTGCATGTGCTGAAATTCAAGAAGATACATTTCTCCGTTGTGTAAATTCATTTGAATTACGGATTTATAAGTGCATTAAAGCCAAAGGTCATCGTCTTGAGCACATACTTTAATTAAAAGATGATTCCCTAAATACCTCGAATCGTGAGAGGCGAGGGGACTCACGTTAATCAAGCATCCCGAAGGGAACAAAAAACTGCTACGTCCACGTCGTTGTGCCTGGGTTACGCTAAAAGTAGTAGTTTGTTTTAAGACAAATTTTGAGTATTGCAGAATCGTAAGCGCGCATTCTCAGTAACAGTAAAATGAAGAAAATTGAATTTCGTCGCTTACAGCGCCATTTATCGCGAAACGAGAAAATTGTTTTAGACAAATCATACGCATTTTTATTCAAAGAATCCAAATATGCAATAAAAAATAGGGGTTCCCATTTAAGATTTTGAACTTGCCCTTACCTTCAGGGGGCGGTGTGGGGGAACCGATTTCAACATCAGTGTATGTACTCCTCAGAGTGAATAAATTTTGATTTCAAATATTTTTTCATATAGTGCCTATTTTTCAAGATATTTGAAAGTTTCAAGTTGAAAAAATCACCCTGTATTTACAGCAGGTGGATTGAATTCAAGATAACAAAGCGTTGCGTAAAGCAGTAATTGTACTAATATAAAATAAACCAAATTTTTTTAATTTAAATTTATTCCTTGTACTATAATTTTGATCAGGTATTTATACCTATGTAAGTAATTATAAATTGTTTTCTCTTACTTTTTCTCTACATTGTCTAATAACGCACACGAACCAGATATTGTTAACTTCCTACTCTGAAAAAACTTAATATTTTTAGAAGGTGAATCTATACGCAATCTGTGCTTAATCTTTTCTATATTTGTAGTTTATTCCATTTCTATAACCTTTCTTCAATTAATATATGCAGCCCTAAAGAAAATGATACATTTTCACTCAAAAATTAATAGTTTCCCTTTATCGAGTTCGAAATCAACCATTCTTCAGGAGCTCACTTTTCTCTATCTGAATTAGTTGATTTTCATTAAAGTAAATATTCAAATAAAATTCAGTGGGTTAGCAAGGTTTATGTTATAAAAGGCGTAATTAAAATTAATCCGTACAAAGGGGGCAGTTTTTTAGTTTCTGAGAAAATAAAGCTTTCTTTCTATTTTTCTCATCATTAGAAGATCCTGAGATTGCAAGTGAACCATAAAACATGCCTCTAAACATTATATGGTTAATCTTAACAACTGCTGTTTAAAATCTTTTTAAAACAGTTTTCAGGAATGGTAAACTTATCATCGCGTTGACATTTATCGCGTTGATGTTAATCGCATTGACGTAAGTCACGCTTTGAAAAATACACAATATAAAACAAACTTATACTATATAAAAGATACAAACTGTATTTACTCTTTTGTAACCGAGCTGAGTCGAGCTTTGTCCAAGTTGGCCTAAGATATGTATTGTTAGTGTTATATCAGGACCAGCCACGATAAACAATTTTTTGATGTAATTTATTTTTAAAAGAAGCCTACTTTAAACTAGCTGTAGATTTCATTACACGTGTTTCCACTTTGTTTGTATTTATATTTATATGGTGCTTATTTCACGAACACTTTGCTTCCCGTTAGCAAATGCATTTGCTTCCTCATAGAGGAAGCATTAGTGATTTTTCAAATAATAGACAAACTCAACTTTTTATTTTAATCAATTTTGAATAAAAAATTTACAAAAAAATACAAAATTACAAAATCTTACAGAAAATTTCTAAAATACAATAATAAATCAGACAAATCAAAGTTAGTACAGTCGCCTCTCTTTACCTTTACTCTTTTTACCTTGCCGCTTCCCCTTATTTCCGCACGAGCATTTTCCCCACTAGAACCGCGACGAAATGGAAGGAGAAAGTTCTGTCGCAACCTATTCCTTTCCCAGGCTTATGATTTTTTTACAAAAATTGTAACCGTTTCTTTGATATTATGCATTATTATAGCTACCTTACTCTTTAATAATAGTATCATTATTATAGGTCAATCTATTCGTCTTGAATCGACACATCTTTTCTATTCGAGCATAAACTTTTAATTATAAGAATGAACAAATTTTTAATATAAAAATCCATTTTTAATATAGTATAAATGATTATAACATCCTTACTCTTCGATAAAATCTATTAATATTAGGTCTATCGATTTGTCTCGAACCAAGGAATCTCTAATATCCATGCATTAACTTTGAGTTATATTAATGTGAAAAGTTTTACTATAAAAAACCGATTTTTAAAATATCATAAGGTGCTAAAGCAATGCAGTGGATATCTTTAGAAATCCTTTGGTCAGTTTAAACATATACGTGCTCAAAATAAGCCTTTTATATTTCATCAATTCATCTGCAACCATTTTCGAATTATCGTGTTTGCAAAAAATGCGACATCCACACACACACACACATATCCAGACAATTGCTTAGAACATTGTGTTATGCATTTTCAAATTAAGGAAAGTTTAATTAAATGAATTTAACAATTTTCAAAAATTTAACCATTACACAGGTGCCTCTACTTAGAAGCAAAATTGCTAAAATGTTCAACATTTAATAAACCAAAATACAATTTTGGCATTATTCTTGAAATATTTTTGCATAAGCTAAGCACACAGATAATTTGATCGAGAATCGCTTACAGTTTGTTCTTACAAAATATGTACTATTTGATATAATTTTTTTTAAAGAAGTATAACTCGAAAATTAGTTTAATGTTTAACGTTCAGTAAAGAAAACTGCGATTTTTTCATTATTCTTTGAGTAGTTTTGCATAAAACAAACTGTTCTTTTCCAAAGCCTGCACAAATTGATCGAGAATAAATTGTAAAATCAGGTTATTATTATTTTTTAATATTTTTTGCTGGAGAGAGCTCAGAATTGTTTAATAAATTTGGAAACGCATCGGTTTTATAATATAATGTTATAGTTTTTCAAATATACAATTATAAGCATAAGCTTCATCACGCTAAAGCAGTGCCCAAACTTTACCGATATCAATGTTTCCGCAAAGATAGATTTAAATTAGAATTTGCATTTTATTATTAAAAAAATAATAACAATGTATTAAAAAAATATTTAACTATTTATTACAAGGTAATTAATTCCTAAATAAAGAAAATTAATAATTTACACCTAACTATCGCTCTACGAAACAAGAATAGATCAGTAGTGACATCTGGCGGTAAATACAGAAACTAAAAACCCGGTTTGCTCATAATTTCTTTTGGTATTATTTTGCTTTGGTTTCTGCTAAACTATGTTTGAATACATAAATCAATCTTTTTTCACTCATATCATGTTCATTATTACTTCACGCACAATAACTTCTCCAATTTTAAGCATACGAAATTTTCGGAATTATATAATCTTAGAGTTTTTTGATAAGACAATTTCTTTTAATTAAATCCAGATAAATAATATTTGTAGTTATGCTTTATTTTGCGAGCGGTTTTGCAGAAACTTTTTTGAGAAAATTTACTGACTAAATGATTCTTCACATACAGGGTACTTTTGTGTCTCAAATCGCGAAGTTTGGAAACGTGTATTTATTATAACATAAATTACCTTTGAATTTTTAATTGATAGTTTGAATGTTTGGCTCACAAACAACAAAATTTAGGAGCAACATTTTAATTTAACTAATATATTCTTTAACAAAATGTATTTACATACAAGTGCCTCCGTAAATATTGCCGTTAATTACGGTATCCGAATCTCTTTTGTTTTTAAAGTGTAAATAGTAATTTTTTATTGTTTTCGAATACCGAAAAATTGGATACCATAACCTCTTTTTCGTTTTTCATGGGTAAAAGGGTTTTATTTGCAACTAATGAAAAAAGCAAACTAATTGCCTACTTTATCAAATAATCGTGAAATAATTTTTTTTTTCAAATTTAGAAATATTTTTAGAAAAGTAATATTTAATCGTAAATACTAAGCGAAAAAATTCATTTTTTCTCATTGTACATATTTGACGGGCTACCCAGCATCTAATTACGGCCCGAAAAGACCATCTGCAAGTCTGTCCAGATGATTTTTCACACGGACTGGTGTACCCTAGGGAATTCGTGCTTTTCCCGTAGATTAAGTGTGTAAGTAATTTTTTGACAAATTATAGACCAGTGGCTTGTAAAGACGCAACGTTGGTGAGGGTGACGTAGTCTATTTGCAATTTTTACAATACGGCCTTCTTATTGTTACAATAAAGTTGAAAATGCCACACAATCGTGCTTTATGCTAAATCTTTTGTATATATTAGTCACGTCTTCCATTTACATCACCTTATTTTAATTATTATATACATTGAATTAGCAAATATTTTCACTAATATAATTAGTGGTCTTCTACTAATCTATAATAGCTCACTTTTATTTAACGGAATTAGTAGATTTTCGCTAATTTAGATTTAGAGAAATAGGAAGTTTTGTGTTAGGTGAGGCGTAATTTTAAAAAATACCTATGAGTAAATAAACTTATTTAAAATATATTATAGGCTATGGTAATTTAAGGAATTTTATAGGATACATAAAGAAGACTTTTTCGCAGTTTACAAGGAGATAAGACTTTTCTTCTATTTTTTACTAGCAACAGATCCTCCAAAGATTTTATATGCAGTAAACTTCCGTTAATTCAAACGTCCTTAAAACATTCATTGCCTGCCCCGGCCTTGTATCACTGCGCTTGCTCTAAATCACTTTTTCAACTGCGCATGTGCCGAAAAGCGCAGGTCGATTTGAAATCGATAAATATGTACTGATTATAAAACAATATAAAAACTGATTTTATATAAAATAAATTATTCTTTCTGCCTCGTGTTTATATATATATTGCTATATTTTAGTGATGCAGAAACTATTTTAAGTTTTTGAACTTTCATTTTAAATTAAAACTAAAAATTGAACAAAAGTAAGGATTATTCTATTCTATTAAATGTGCGATTTTTTTATCTGTCTCAAATACAATCATATTAATAAGATATCTCTGAAACTAATTCATTTTAATTTCCATAGCGACCGCTCCATAGTTTCCTATTCCACAAAAGAGAACGTGTCTTCAATATATTTAATTATTTCTAATTGTATTGGTGAGCTCACCTGACAGAGATGTTTTGTATTCCGCAAAAGTGGTAATATTTTGAGTTTATTTTGTTCCCTCGAATGAGTTCACAAATAATGTCTGATAAACTGCTTTAATTTCTTCATGTAAAATATAAGTTTTAAAATTTTAATTTTAATTAATTTAAGTCTGCCTATCTGAAGTTAAAATTATTTTAATTCACACATTTGTATAGATTTCATGTATTATGTATTCTCGTCAATGTCAGCAAGGATTAATGCATTTTTAACATGTTTAAATAAATTATCAAAATATGAATAAAGGTAAATCATAATTATTTATTAATTTTAATAAAATATGTGCGAAAATAAATCATTATTCGCGTATTTAAAGAAATACATATTCTTCATTCTTCTGAATTCAACGCTTATTATCGGGGGTTACCACATAGAACTGCAACTGCATACGAGTTTCCGGAGAAAATATTCTACACGTCAAGGTAGGTGATGAAGGTCTGAATAGCAATATTTTTGAGCGAAAAATCTCCTTTCTTAGCCATGTCCCACTCTTTTGTCGACTTATGACATTTCAGTTTTGCAAAATACAAGCAACTGTCCAAAATTTAGGTTTATCGAGTACACAAAGTGATACACCAACCTAAAATTTAGGACATTTTATTTTATTTTATAAAGCTGAAAGGTCGTGAATATACAAAATGAAACTTGAGTGAGAAAATATATTCTACACTCAAGAAATATTACTATTCATACATTTATGATTTACTTTTACGTTTAGATAATTGCCTCTCAAAAATCTGCATACCTACAACGTCATGGTTAAATACTTAATTTAAAGCCTGTACAGGGACTGTGATGGAAGGTGACAAAACTGCACAACTTGAAATAAGCGTGTGTAGGGGGGTTAAACTAAGTGAACTTCAAAATAAGCGATCGTCAAAATAAAGGGAAGTTCACTGTATTTCATTTAAATAATTTTTTAGGCTAACCTTTTTAAACGTCTTTTCTCAAACTTATAATTTTGAAGCTCTTGACTTTTCCATTATTCAATATAAAAAGTATTTTTTTGAATTGTTCAAAATTATACCAGAAACACAATTCCAAACCAAAATCCATAATATAAAAAAAATGATGAATGGGCCCTTATGGACGGTCATCATAGAAACACTGTTATAATTGTTATTATATGCTATAATGATATCACTGCTGCAATTTTTTTTTTTATTTTTGTGACACTATTGGTTGATTTCATTTAAAATCTGT
>JAUELO010000347.1:2078580-2088845 GCA_032357855.1 Amphibolips quercusostensackenii
TTTTTATTTCAATTTGTCCTACACATGAGAGTTTGTAAAAAAGCATGACACCGAGAAGAATATCGATGTCAGACGGCTTGTGAAAATCAGGATCTGCCAAAATTATATTTTTTAAGATTCCAATATCAGCGCCATTTGAGGGCACAAAATGCATCTTCGCTGTGGTACGAGATAGGACGAAAAAGTCGAGATTTTTTTTATTTACTAAAACGAGATTTCATAGTCGCGGAGACCGAATGCTTAATTCCGGCAATAGTATTTCCGACGCCAGTGACAGAAATATCGACCTTACTTTTACGCAATTTCAAAAAGAATGCAGTGTCTTTAGTTATGAAATTTGCTTGCGAACTAGGTCAACAAGTGCAGTAGCTAGCGGCCCTTCAGAAGAAACGCTTGCGAGTGGGCAAGCCGTGGATTTGCTTGTTGAAGCAATGGGATCCAAACAAAGCCTCCAAACGCTCATCAGGCGAAAAATTTTATAATTTTTCACAATAAGTAATAAAGTGATCTCCTTGCTAGTAGGAGTAAGGAAGCTTTGTAGTTGAAGACGTATACGCTTGTTGTAATCGATATTTTGGTCGGAAATGCGATAAGGGTTTCTCTTCGGACGAATTCATATTTTTTCCTAATTGCTCTTGTTAATGAGACTCAGTGTTTTGAAAGAGCGCGCGTTTTTGTAGAAACGCTACCAGCTCAACATAAGTAGGAGTATTAATTTTATTACTAAGATCTTCACACTTTTTGCGAAGAAGGGGAATCAGTTTTTCTTAATCATAACTACTAAAAGCGTATCCCAACCCTCTACAGATTCCTTTAGGGCTTTTAGCGCTTCAATATGTTTTTGTATTTGATCGAGAAACGCGCAAACTGGAAATTCTTTTGATGCGCATAGCAAGTTTAATGGGGATTTTACGTATTTTTCGCGAATGACTTTACGGTTATTGCATCGTTCTGTTAGTAAATCCCACGCGACACTATAGTTTTCTGCCCACAATTCAATGGAGTCTAGAATTTACGCCACCTCACCCTTTAAACAGTTTTTTAAGTGACGCAATTTTGTAATGTCTGTAATAGTTTTATTATCAGCGACAAGAGATTTAATTGAATCTCCAAATCCTGTCCACGTCTTATAGCTTTCACTAAATGTCGGTGTATTTATTTATTGGAGTTTATCCTTAGAGGCTCGAGCGTTGCTTTCGCTTTTGGGACAGAAATTTTCTAAATCATTGAAAGATTGTGTTGAAGCTAACGACTCTGTAGTCGCGAGCGCGGATTTAAGTAGGAGCGCAAATTTGCTATAATACGCAAAACAACTTTCATCTAATTGTGTCCTAATAATTCTATATTTGGTTTCTTTATCACGTAACTCTAACTCGGTTACGACTTTATTTAAATTTTCGCGTTCTAAAGCTTTAAAGCAGTTGAGCTTTGCTTCTTTTGTCCCAACAAAGAAGACCGATCGTTTTTGAAATGAAGGATAGATAAGGAGAAGCAATTGACGGTACAATAACTTTCTAACCATTAAGATGTATTATGGACCAGTGATAACTGCTGCTGCTTATTTTCGAAGTTGTATGAATAAGTTTTGTTCAGTCCGAATTGTCGTGAAATTTTTATATGCAAAGGTGGCTGCTAGATGCTGAGCCAGCTTCCTCTGCTTGAAGGTGTCCTAGACCTTCAAATAATTTTAAATGTTACGCAAACTGCACTGTAATATCAGCATGCTAAATTTTTCTATTTTTTCACAACTCTTACACCATGTCTTTCAATTGCTCGAAGAATTGAAGGACCAATGTTTATTCTCGCATTTATTTTAATGTAAGAGTTCTTTTGGGCTTAAGCAAATTACCTCGATTTTGTCGACCAAATAAAGCAAATAACTTGTTACACTGTAATTGTATATTAAACGCTAAACAAAAAAAAAAAACAAATAAGTAAATACAAGTGTGAAATGTTAATATACTCGTAAAAGATATTTAAGAAACAAGTTCAGTAGAAATGTAGGCGACACGAAAAATGCAATTCGAATGAATTGGGGGACAAACGAAGGAGCTTGCTTTCCTACCAAGTGAAAAAATGTATCTGACGTAAATTAACACTTAAAGAATACACTGAGATGCAAGCTTAGAGGAATATATTTCTGAGTTGGAAGAGAGGGAAAGATTTGCGTAAGAGGAGGGAGGAGGACAGGCCCCTTTGTTATAGATGGTTCAGAGCAGGTAGTTTAAGAGCCTCCAAGAGGGCTTTGGGGAGTTTGACCTAATCCAAGGAAGTAGCTGACCATCAATGAAAAATTAAAAGGATGAACATAAAAATAAGATATACAAACAGAGTGTACTTTTCAATTTAGAAACTTGCAATTTTAAAAACAGATATTTTAAAGCTGTAAGGACAACTAATTGAAAGGTGCCGAGAGTAGAGGCAAAGCATGTTTCTAATATAAAGAGGAATAACTATATTGGCATAATCCTTATGCTAAGATTTCTAAAGGGAAGACCTGTGGGACATTAAAAATTGAAATGAGAACCTAGGATTATAAAACTTCCAGTGATTATATACTAACAAAAAGTACTAATTTACTTTTTTACGCAGTAACAGTAAACGAATGTTAAGAGATAAGCTCGGTAAAATTAAATCAAATACAGTTTATATTGAAAAGATTTTGTAAGTGTCTATTAGTATGTTTTGAAAGTGATTGAAAAATACACAGCATTAATATAAATTTAAAAAAAATTCAAAGTGAACTTTAAAAACCATGTAATTTGTATACAAGTTATCGCTTTTCATGAACGAACTTTAATTCAATTTAATTTATTTGAAAAAACTATATTAGTTTGAATAGAAGCGTTTTTATTCTATTCAATTTACACCTTCTTACCAAGCTGAAGTTTTTTATACACTTTCAACTTCAAATTATTAAATTTTTTGGGTATCTGAATTGAGCATGCTTCAATCTTAACTTCTCATTTTTGTATTCTTATTAGCTAAATCCTAATTATTTTACGTAGGAAATTTTTAACGTGTTAATTTAAAAGCTATGAATTGTTATAAACTCGCGAATCTCTGAATTTTCTAAAATTCAATTAAAACGTTACGTTTTGAAAGTATTAAATTACAGGCTTTTTTTGTTTTAATTGTCTGTTAATTATGTATATAATTTCAGCACTTTATATTAAAATTCTTAAATTTATCAGTTCTAGCTTTCTAAATGTACGCGGGGGTGGACCAAAAATACAAAATATTTGCAATTCAGAAATGGCTAGTGCTCAAAAGTTGCTACGTTTTATTAAAAATTATCCAATGACTACAGAATCGAAAGTGGTTCTACATGGTTGCGATGGCGTTAAAAATTTAGAATTTTGAAATTTTAGAACAATTTCCCTGTGGGTACGGTAACAAAAATCACAGTACTGGAGATTCAGTTAATTTGTAATTAAATTAAATTTTTTATATTATTTTGTATGATGATTTGTTTACTATTACGGAATTTTTCGTAGGAGAGAAAAATGTTTTTTTTTTGTGTTCATTTTATATTTATGTTACTTTTGAATAATCTGCTTTTTTTTTAAATGTGCAAAAAAATATTTAAATTGGACACACTTAGAAAAATGTTTGTTCACGACAAACTATCCAGCACGTGATTAAGGCCTGAAAAAACTGTCTAGATTGGACGGTCTAAACAATGTCGTAACTGAACGAGAGTCTGTCTCGGTAATTTTTTATGTGGGTTTTTTAAGAAATAAGCGGCCATCAGAGGATATTGATCAGAATTTAATAATGAATAAAGGTATTATCATCAAAACTAAAAAATGGTTCATCACGGTTATAAATATTTCTTTTTTTAATAAACAGTATTATTTGTTTATAAAATAAATAATACTATATATTTTAGATGATTTTTTTAACAATTTCCTCAATATTTTTATTTATAATAATTGGGAAAACTCAAAATTGAAATTTTCCTTTTCGACATTTTGGCATGATTAAAATGAAAATATGAGAATACAACAGGATAAGGAAAAAACTTAAAACCTTACAGGATGGCCAAAAAACTTTTTCTACTTTAGGCTTTTAAATATAAAACTTTAATAAAATTATGGAAGCATATGTTCGCCAAGAACTCTACATTTAAGATGCGAAAGAATAAAGAAAAAGTTTTTATGTGAGAGAGAGAAAATAAATGACCTTTATCTAGTTTCCCAACTTGTAAATTTTTAAGCTTCTGAGCTTCTTACAAAATTATAAAAATAAAGAAAGGAATTTTTTAGAACTATTAAGTATGTAAAATATATGTATTTTCCGATATGCCAAAAAGTAAGAAAATTTGCGCACTGTAAGTTACGAATTTATGAAAATATGACAATGACAACCTGATAAGCACCAAACCTGAAATTATTTCTATATTGCATGATAGAAAATTAACATAAAATAATAGAAGTATGTGGCTATTATTTACAATATTTCAAAGAGATGAACACATTTTCCTTTTAATTTTATATGTTTGAGAGTTTCAAAACCAAACTGTACTTATACAGCTGTCATTTTCATTATTTTAAAATTTATGTTTTTAAATTAAAGGAGAAATGAGTTTTGCGTAATATGTATCGATAAATAGTTTCCTAAATGATATGAAATAGTTACAAATATAACTTCGAAGAATTGATGCTTATCTAGTTGTTATTTTTATTTCTGCATACGTACCAATTTTTAAATTTCAAATACTAAAATTGTTAAATATTTTAATCAAAAATTGTACAAATATGGCTGCAGTAATTTTCAATTATACTAATTTTAAAGTCCAATTTGTAAATTTTTTAAAGAAAACATTTTAAATTATTTACAGTTGAACTTCAAGTTTCTAGGGCTTTTATTTTTAAAGTCTCTGCCTTACACGATTTAAATTATCATGAATACAAATAAGGACGTTTTAATTTTTAATTGTTTAAATAATCGTGATTGAGAATAAAAAATTATTCAACTGAATGAATTATGAACGTTTCAGTTCAACAAAGTCCACGATTTAAAGATATTACAGATATTAATATACCTAATTCTGATTTTGACTTGAATTTTGGGTTGATATTGTCTGAAAGTACTCAACCAGAAGTGTTTCAGTTGTTTAAATTATAAGATACAGTACAAAATTATATAATTTCGGCTACGATTAAATTTGCTATCCTACAATTTCTTAAATTCAATTCGAAAATTATTTTAGAATGTTTTGAAAAAATTGTTTCAAGAAACGTTTGTTAAATTTTAGCCTTTGTGAATAAAACGTTAGTTTTGAGGGTATACTGCCTCCTTAATTATACTAATTGTAGTTCTCTTAATAGAGAATCAAAAGAGTTAGGCTTTAAACATACATTCTGCATTTGGAGTTCGTACTTTTTATTAGGTTTTCCACTGTCTAATTAGGTCCCCATGGTATTTTTCACCGGAGTAACTTTTCCTCTATCCTATTTTACTCTTTTGGAGTTTTCCCAACTTGTTTTATCCCCATTACGTTTATCACCTTACGCCATTTGGTCCCATTTATTTTCCTTTATTACACTCTATCTCTATTCCGTTCTGTCTTAGGTTTATTTTACTTTTTATTTTATATTTTCTAGAGAGGCATCATCAATTAATTTGTTTATGAATTAGATGGGACGGGGGGGGGGGGGGATCATGATGAAAAGTAAGGTTGCTCAAAAAGGGTGGAGGGATCACAGTGGAAGTAATGTTAGAAAATTAAATAACGTTTAGTACGTTTCCTAATGATTAATTTTAACAAAGCTTGCGAATAATGTAAAAGATGGCCCTGCAACGGTACAGTTCACATAATTTTTTTTCAATTATTTATTTTTCCCATGTTTTATAGAAAGTTTCCAATATAGGACGCAATATGAAAATTGATCTATTTTCAGTTAAAAGGTAATTTTTTTCATTCAGAAATCTACCATTATATTTTTAGTTTGGAATTTATCTCGCTTGGTTAAGAATTCTACTGTTTGGTTACAAATTTTCATTAGTTTGATGTAAATACAACTGAGCCTTAGAAAAATTATCCTAAAAGTTAATTTTTAGAACCGTTTGAATATTAACTTTAAAAACTGATACTTTTAGAGAATTTCAAGCATCATCTTTTTTCATCTTGAAAATATGTGTAGGTTTTGCAGTTTTTGAAGTAATTGATAGAAACTAGATTTTTTTTAACAACAAATTTTAATCTTTTCTTCAGTTTAACTCGCTATAACTGAGCCAATTCTTAGAATTTATCAAATTTATTCATTTATATTAAATTATGTTTTATAAGTCTTTTAAAACTAGTTAAGAAAGAAAGATGTAAATTTTTCAGAAAACAAAAAAGTTGTAAATTTTTGTTTGAGACTTTGCAAAGGCAATTAATTTAACCTTCAAGCACTTCGTTTATCGATCAAATTTTAAGCAACGGAAAACTTCTAGTAAAAAAGTTATTGGTTAAGGTTAAATAAATTCTTCTAGAATTTTTAAGCTCAATCGGATGAATGGTTAAAAAATTATGAATGTTTTAAATTGCAAGCGGGAATTTTGACGCTGCCTTTTTATTGAAATATTTACATTTTCCTTTCTAAATTCGTTACAGAAGATTAAAAAACATAATTTAGTATTGATATAATCGATAAATTCTAGAAATTGGCTAAGATAGCGTGAGTTGAGGTGAATAAAGATTGAAAACTTTGTTTCCAAAAAATCGAGTTTTCATTGATTATTTCAAAAGCTAAAAAACCTAGAAATATTTGCAAATGAAACAAATATGTGCCTTGACATTCTCTACAAGTATCAGTCCTTTAGGTCAAAAGTCTAACGATATTGAAAATGAACTTTCAGGACAATATATCTCAGGATGAATGCAAGCGTATCCCCTTTTGATCCGAAAAGGTTCAACTCATTTATTAAAAAGCTCCTTTTTGGTTAAAGATTCATCTGCTTGTTTAAAAGCTTAACTATTTTGTTACAATTTCATGTTTTGGCGTCAAAAATTTAACCATTTTGTTCAAAATTTATCTTTTTCAGGTAAAAATTCAACGACTTGGCTGAAAATTTGGTCTTTTAAAATAGAAAATCAAAGTATTTGGCTCAATGTTTGACTCTTTCTTTTTGGAAATTCATTTCATGATGTTGAAAGTTTATTAGTTTAGATAAAAAATCATATCTTTGTTAAAAAAATTTAACATTTTGTTAAAAATTTGTTGTTTTTTTTTGTTAAAAAATAATTATTTTTACTAAATATGACACTATTCGATTTTAAGATGAAAGCAGATATTTCAAATGAAAAATAATCTTTTCATGTTTACAATTGACGTATTTTGTTGAAAATTTTTCTTTTTTTTTGGTGGAAAATTAATCGTCTTGGCTGAAAATCTATTCTTTTTGGTTATAATGCAACTGTTTACTTAAAGATTAATCTTTTTTGGTTAAAGATTCAACTACTTTGTTGAAAATTCGTCTTTTTTGGTTGAATTTAAACTACTTTTAATTTAAAATTAAACTATTTTCTGGTTGATGTATCAACTATTACATGTTTTGTTAAGAATCCATCTTTTTTGGTTGAAAAATTAACCACTTTTGTAGTGAATTAATTTTTTTTATTGAAAATTCATAATTTGGTTGAAAAACCAAGTATCAGTTTGAAAATAACATTTTTGTTATTAATGCAACCATTTGGTTAACAATTGATGTTTATTAGCTTAGAATTCAAGAATTTTGTTGAAAATTTAAGAATTTTATTAAAAATTCGTCTTTTTCAATAAAATATCAATCTTCTTTTCAGAAAATTTATCTTTTTAGCTTAGAATTGAACTACTTGGTCAAAAAATAATCTTTTTTATTAAAAATTCAACTAATTAGTTTGAAGAGCAGCCACTTTGTTCAAAATTTTGTTTTTCTTCAAATCCACGTATTTGGTTAAAACACTGCATTAATTTGTTTCAAATTCATCTTTTTGGGTAGAAAGTTAATCCTCTTTTGTTAAAAATTCATTTACTTGGTTGAGGATTTAACTACTCTGTTAAAAGTTTTTTTGTCAAGTTTATCTTGTTAATATTTGTTTCTTTTCGTTTTGTCAAGAAAAGTAATTTTTTTAATTGTAAATTTAACTATCTGCTTGAAAATTAGTTTTTTTAAGAGTAGTATTTTGATTAAAAAATAAATAGTTTTAATTAAAAAATCCATCTTTTTAAGTTAAAAATTAATATATTCGGTTACAAATTCAACTATTTCGTTTAATTATCTGGTTGAAAAGGCCATTATTTTGTTAAAGATACCTTTTTTATCAAAAGTTCAAATGCTTCCTCGAAAATTCTTCCTTTTCGATTTATGATTGATCTTTTATAGTAGAAAAGTCATCTTTCTAGCTTGAAAATTCATCCTTCTTGATTAAAATTAATTTTTTTGGATGAAAAGTTACCTTTTCGGGTTGAAAATTTAAATGTTTTCTACAAAAATCGTCTTTTTGACTTTAAAATTTCACTACATATTTGGTGTATCATGCAAATGTTTTTGGTTATAATATAATCTTCTTTTTTTAAAGATTCGACAATTTAGTTGAAAGTGTCTCTTTGTAGGCAGAAAATTCAAATACTGTGTTAAAACCATTACTTTTGGTTGAAAATTCAACTTTTTGTTAAAAGTTTGTCCCTTCAGATTAGCAATTTATCTTTTTTGGTTTACAAGTTATTTTTCTTAGTTAAAAATACGTCTCTTTTGCTTAAAAGTTCAACTTTTTCGTAGCTAAGGCAACTGTTTTTTGTTGCGAAATAATTTATTTTTTTGTTGCAGAAAGCTCACCTTTTCAAGGTGAATTTAATTAAAACAGCAGACTACCTCAGTTAAGAGAAAATCAGGTAACATGAACACGTTCAAATTTGTTAGGGGAAAGAGCATTATAGAAAGGTCATTTGTCTTCTTCGTTCTCTGAGCCGCGTTGGGCACATACTCACTGTATGGACTGACGAAAGCAACCAATGGCAGAATTGCGACAGCCGAGAACGGGAATGATAGATGTGAAACCGTCGCCTCGCATTCGTGCTTTCCCACGTCACTTAAATTCGTACCTATTCCTAAAATTCACTTGCGACTGCTTATTCGCAAAATCCGGAACAATTTTCTCACTCCCCAATGCATTTGTGCAATTATTGCACCAAAAACTTAATTAGTCTAAATAATTTTATCTGCTGATTCTGCCCCTTCTGGACACTTTTTTTGTTATATTAAACACAGAAACAAAGAACAGATTGGAAAATTTAAATTGCTTCAAAGCTTCAGTGAATCCGCAATTTTAATTAATAATGTCGACAGTAACCAACTCACTAAGATTTCAAATTTAACGTTTAATTTATTCATTGATCATCTATTTCACGAATATGCTTTATATTTGTTTAAAATAGAAATGCAAAAAAAAATCTGACACGCTGATATATAATTATTTCACTTGCTCGCTGATTTACAGTGTTCAAACTTTGTGTGAAATATGGGAGCATCAAATAAAAAATTTGGATCCGATTAAATAATGTCGAAAATAAATGAAAAAGTGTTCCTTTTATTGGATTTTTTACTTTTACGACGTCTTAATCGAGGTCAGCAGATTAACATCATTTAAATTTTGAGGTCCGATTCAAACGCATCATTTTCATTAAAAAGAAGTTCGTCCAATCTGCTTTCTTAAAAGAAACCTATTTACTGAAGCAATCGTTCAATGTTTCTTTTCTACTGGTTAGACTTCAAGGAATAGAAAATATCATTTAGACTCAACCATCTTCAACCTAAAAGTTGTCGAACTCCATTTTTCTTTACACAAAAGCATATTTCTAATGATTTAAGAGTAGTTCGAAAATAAATTTAAAATCTCAGAAAGTTAAATTATATACAAAAAATTACAACTTTTTAAAAGTTGTTTTTAGTTTATTTCTTTTAGTATTATGTTTAACCGAAAATTCCATCGAGGATATGCGAAATACTTTTTTAATATGAACTACAGGTTTTTTTTCATATTTAAGACATTCATAAGCTATATAAAAGTGATAAACTATTGATAAAAGACGAGTAAAGAATGCCTCAATAACCTCAATGACAAAAAACGACTTTCCCTTATAGAAAAACCTTCATGGAACGCATTGTTACGTGGTAAATAAGGAATACATAATTTGTATTCAAAACTGAATTGCGGAAAGCAATTCAGTACGTCTTTATTACTTTAATGCTAGAAGAGAACTGCTTGTGCGTCGGGCCTGAACGCTACACGATGG
>JAUELO010000347.1:2097446-2108323 GCA_032357855.1 Amphibolips quercusostensackenii
AAAGGAATTATTTCCCGATGCTGCTATCTACATCTGTGTGTCGCACACACAGCAAACTCTCAGTCGTCGAATAACAAAGAAAAAGATGCAAATAACAATCAAAGAAAGACATTATTCACTGAAATTGATCTCTAAAATGGTTTATAGCGACTCGGCAGAACACTACGACGAATTAAATGATCTTTTTTCTATCTCTGTACCAGAAACTGTCTTGGATGGTTTTAACAGGAACTAACACAACATCAGATTAGAATAGACTGTCTGTAGTATGACTGAAGGAAATACTAGCCATACCACATATAATAAATTAGAGACGACAAACTGTAAAATTAAGCAAGTCGTGAAAAAACAGCAGTTCAGCAATATTCTCACACAGCTTTATGACTTGGTTTAATTTGCACAAATTTGACAACGACCACAAAGCGGCAGATGCAATTTCAAAAAGGCCAGATAAGCATTATGGAGAAGCGAGCCAGTATATAGATAGAAATAAAAGTAAGCAATAATGTAACAGTGCTTAGCAAAGAAGTTAATTCATATCGTGTTCAGTCATCAAAGGATGTTATTAACGTCACAACTTAAGAATGTGAATGTAGAGACTGGCTCTTCAAACGGATGCCATGTAGGGACATTTTCGCTCTACGCAAAGTTGAGAAGATACCTTTGTATGACAAAATGTTATGTAATGAACTATTCACTAGAGATTATAACGTTTGCAATGCAAGATTACTCCGAGATTTTTACAAGGGTCAAAACACTGATATTGGTAAAAGTAGCAGTATTGTAAATGTTAGTGAGAATCTAGAAATGGCAGCGGTTATTCAAAATAGTCGCAATAATAATTTAAGTTATGCGCGAAAAAGGACGAATGCGTCATTTATTACTGAGAACTTAAATTATTTGATGGGTGTATGTTCCAACGAGCAGTATTGTCAGAGATTGGATTTATTAAAAGAGCTTGATGAGTGCTGGAGAAATAGAACAGAATTTACCTTAACAAAAGTTCTTAGTAGACATAATAGGCTTGAATTAGATTCTAATGGTGAGTTCACAGTTTACACATGCTTAAATCTAAACCTTTCATTTGGAAATAAGTAGCCGTTAACTTACCGTTTAGATTTTTGCTTTCCTTTTCTCAACTTCAAAACTGGTGATACATCGTATGTTTTTGAATTTAAATGAAACACCTACATTTCAAAGTTTTCTTAACTTGTATTTTATTAAGGATTCTTTAATTCTGGCAGCTATAATATTCAAATGCTATCAGTTTGCAATTCTTCAAAATTATATATTTTAGTTTTAACTATATGTTTATCCATCAATCTATTTTTCCAAACTAAAATTTTAGGAATAAGCAAATAAAGTTTAAGATATAGAATCAAAAAAAAATTTAATAGAAATATATGTTTTTCAAGTTTCATACCGAAAATGCTATTTACCTTTACAAAAATCAGTTAAATAGTTTAATAATTTTTATCACATATTTAAACTGAATTTTGAACAAGTAAGGGTTTGACTTTCAAAAATATTCAACTTACCGAAAGTTACCAAATTTTCGAAATAAAAAAAAGTTTTTTTGTTCCAATTAATTTCTTTAACTTTCAATCTTCAAATCAATTTGTCATTATTAAATATCCTTGCAACTGAATGGTTAACCGGATTTCGTGACGAATTGTGACGTGGGGCGAGGAGAATTCAACGCAGAATGTGATTATTGCACATGAAAAATACAAATGAAAATAATGATTTTTTTAATATTTCCAAAGATAAAAAATATTGATTTTATTTTACAAGTGGAGCATCTAAGCACAGACATTACACTCTTTTTACCAATTCACCGCTTTTCTATTTTTTAAAAGAATTCCTGTTTTTTCTACTACAAATTTTTCGATCAAAGTTAATTCTTTTAAATTAAAAAGTCTGATATATTATATTCATGGTCTAGAAAGCATCTCTTTTGATTAAAAATTCTACTATTTGATTGAAACTTTACCTATTTTATTAAAAAAAAATTTTAGTTCAAAATTAATTTCTTACTGAAATTTACCTAATATATTTTTAACTGAAATTTAACTAATACATTTTTCCTGGAAATTGATAAGAGTCAGATGAAAATCCAATTGTTAAATTTTATATTAAAAATTTAACTACTTGGCTGAAAGATGAAAAAAGTTATCTTTTTTGGTCGAAAACCTGATTGTTTTGTTGAAAATTTAACTATTTTGTTCAAAATGCAACTATTTTTGTTAAAATGTAATCTTTTTTAGAATGTGATGATTTGTGATGAAGAAGCGGAGAGGTGAAAATAGTATTCAAAAGAGTATTGCGTAGTTTTTGAACGGCCCATATAATATGTAAGATACAAATAAATGGTGTGGAAGAATTAAAGATTTCAAGACTCATATTTTTTTTACCTACCAGATGTCAATTAATCCTTGGAGAACGTTTTTCTCGCATCGCTGGTTTTTACGAGGTCATTTTTTAGCAAGCCCCTTTCCTACTACCCTCTCTCGTAAACAGAATCCGACCAAAAAGGTTTTACTCAAGCTTCAAGACTACTTCAATAAAATCCAAGTGACTAATTATTTCACAAGTTTCAAGTTCATTAAAATAAAAAAACTCAACTTTGTTTGCCCTACAGTCTTTAATCTTTAAATTTTAATGCTTCAAAATATAAATTTTTCTTATTTCAATATTGAAAATTAAGACTTACTCGGAAATTTGAATTTTGAACCGTTTGTATTGATTTACAATAATTTAATATTAATCAATAACGTAGAATCATAAAATCGTATAATCACCTCTGCTATCAAAATATTTGTTCTGAATTCTCATTTTTTAATGCAGTAATAAAAAAATGCAATTTAAATTTTATTTTAAATTTTAGCGTAGTATTTTAGCGCGGTAATATTTTTTCTTTCCCTTCCTCATATTTTTAAAAATTATTATCGTTTATTGAAAAAAAATTATTTTTTCATAGTCCTTTTACTGATCAATCGTCTAACTCAGTCCGAAACCGTCACACTAAATTTTAAACTTTTCAGAACAGTATAATTTGTTTATATAAAAAATTTGTTATGCTCATTCAGCTTTTCGATTTTTTAGAAGCAAGTTTTTATTTTTGTGAAAAAATGAAAATTTGATTTTCAATCGCTACCTTAAACCGATTTTTGAATCCTGTAAAATGGCAACCTCGAAATTCGTAATTCTTGGACGTTTTATTTGGAGTTGATTCACTTTTTCAGAACAAAATTTTGTTATCTTCATTCAGAAGCTCAACAGCTTGGAAATGAGTTTTTATTTTTAATTTAAACTGAAGATTACATGTTTTATTGCAATCCGTACTATAGCCTGTTCCAATTTGTGGTCAGTGCTACTTTGAATCAACCGATACATCTATTTTCACGATAATGGATAACTTTTTTTAATCAATTTTTTTTAACCTAAATCAGCAACACGACATCTTGGAATGGACTTCTGTCTTACAACTAACCAGAGTTTTCAATTTTACAGAATATTTTCTCGTTCTCTTGAAAAATTCCGATTTTGTTGGTTATCTAGTTCTGTACTGCCACCTTTCAAATATAGAATTTAAGTTGAATAGTTGCAAATTTTTTTACAAGATCCTGTATCAGATATTTGACATATTTCTAGCATTTTAGAGTATACTAAAACAAATATTTCAATTCACGTCAATAATAATTTGCACGCATAGCTGGCTTAGGTAAAGTGTCATATGGAGACGATTTTACAACCTCTAACATCTATGATATAAATTTCGATCGTAATTAATAATACGTCGAATCCTCTCGTGGTACTGCATAGTTAAATGCCTTTCATGGTAATCATGATTTCCCTGAGATAGAGAACGATAGATATCGCTTCGACGATTTGCATTAATGACCGATTTGTATACCGACATGATGATTTATATAGACCTTTACGGTTTTGCCCATTTGTCAATATTGTACTAGTATCAGATCACATCATTATCTGGACGATTTTTTTATAAATAAAAACGCAGTTAGAAACTGCCATTTGTCTCTATTTTACTGAATTCGCGTAACTCTAGTCTTCCTTTATTGATCCTCCTCGATTCCCAATTAGAAACAAAAATATTTTCTGGATCAAGCAAAAGTATTTTCCATTCAAGCATAAAAGTAGTTTTATAACCGAAAATATTGGTCCAGCAAATATATTAAGGCGGTTCGTATTGGAATTGTAAAATAACATCATTAATTATCCGTTGATAAATTTGAATGGTTTTACTTAATAATATATTTCTAGCTTTCAGTTGCATACAAAAATATGTAACATAAAAATGCTCAAAAAACAGCAGCTGCTGTTGAAAGTCAAAAGAATTAAATTTCCCCGTGCTTTCCTTGTTCTGGTGTTCAAATCTACAGAATTATCCTACATTTTTTGACAAAGCTCAAATATTTTAGAGGTGGGAATTGTATAGACGGAAAATGAACAACTCTAATCTGTTGGATTTCGATTGGTATACTTCATTTTTCTGCTTCAAACTGAAGAATTTTTTTATCCTTATAACATTTCACTTTAAAAAATATTCTTTCTATATAAAATATTATCCTTATAAATATGAAAATATTTTTGTTTGATTTACAAATAATTTTTCGTCATATTCATAAAACTGAAGTGATGAAAAAGGTTTCAACATGTGGTTTTCTACAACGAAATTTGTTAATTCTTCTTATTTTTTATAATACAATAATAAGAAAATATCACGGTATTATGGAAAATTTTATTATTTAATACACGTTCACGCGTCAAAATCTTCAATTTGAGACGACCGCTAGAAAAATCGGACAAGAATAAAAACGTCTAGGATAGTGGGCTAAAAAATACAATTTCCTAATATTTCAGATTTTTTAGCCATTGATATAAAATAAACAATACTATGATATAGCAAACTTTATTTGGTAATGCACTTTAAAATTTGAAGACGTTCAGTTTGAATTATCCCTGAAATCTCGGAATTAAAGTAAATTTTTCAGTAAAGTGGTTTAAAATACGAGATTCAGTCATTTTTTATTTTTTTTAACTATTGATAACAAAAAACGACACAAAACTATAGCAAATATTATTTTTAAACCTTAATCGAAATTCTAAATGCTACAATTAAAACTATCTTCGAAGTCAATAGATACAAAAGAAAAGATATCAGCAAAGTGTTCTGAAAAATGAAATTTCCTCATTTATCAATCTTTGACAAGAAACGAACATTAGTATAAAATAGAAAATATTTCTTTCACACCTACAGTTTTTTAAATCTTTTATCACAAAAAAAATTAGTAAGACATAGAGAATTTTATTTTTTCGTGTACATTTGCATTCCAAGACCTTCAATTTGAGCCACCTTCGAAAAAATCGGCCTGATGGAAAAGCTTCGAACATAGTCGACTAAAAAACGAAATTCTCTAATTCTTGTTATTTTTCAATCTTTGATAACAAAAAAAAAATATCAGGATGGCATAGCGAATTTCACTTTTTGGTGCACATCTACATACCAAGACCTTCAATTTGAAAAGTCTACGAAGAAAATTATATAATGTTTATAGTGTGATAAACCTTGTACAAGAAAGAGCGCTCGCTGTCTATGTACAAGTATATAATGATGATAGAAGAACAGTGTTTACCCCACTGTAACAACATTTTCAATATAACTCTTTTTTCAATGAGGATTATGTATCGGATTTTAATATCTCACTTTCTATGATTTCAATATACATATGATTGGTATTTATTTGAAAAATCGGCTCTGATTGCAGTACTTAGCAAACTATAATATTAGAAAATGACAAATTAATTTCAAGAATTAAAGTAAAACAAAACCTTATTTTTTATTAACTGGGAGTGTAAAGTAGTTTTTAAACGGCCCAGTATTCATAAATTTTAACATTTGCAATTTACGAATTTTATATGAAGTAATCTTTTTACATTTTCATCCTAATGAGAAGGTATTAGTTTCATGAAAAATTTGACTTTGTCGGTTTTCATCAAATTTTCACGTTTTAACACTCTCTAAGTTAAAAAAACGTTGTTTACTAAGGTTTCTGTATGTCTGACTGTTTATAGTAGTAGTATTTTTGGTTTGTAGGCACGATAACTTTTAAGAAAATTATCAGCTTTGGGACAACTTTGTAGGGCCTACAGGAAAAGAATGAGTACGTTAACCAGCTATATTTAACCGACGGTTTTGTTTTTATTCATTGAAAATACTTTTTTTAAATGAAAAATTTCATGTTCAAGCAAAACTATACGAGATATGAAAAAAATGTAAAATAGAAAAATTGTTGATCGCAAAAAGATGAATAAATATTGTTTGCACCATTTTTTTATGAGATGCATATTTTTCGTCTCAGGCATGGAAAATGTTAATAAGAATAAAAAAAAACAGTTTGCGATCACACTGTGCAAGATACGAAAAAAAAGACACAAGGCTCGAAAAAAAACTAAATAGGCAAAAGTTGCTCAATCAAAAAAGATCTAAAGATTTGTTATGAATAATTTTTTTACGAATAGTATATTTTTTGTTCTGATTGTAAAAGATAACATCTAAAACGAATTTAAAGTTTTGGGAAAATGATACCAGGTACAAAAAAAATAGATAAAAGTTGTTCACCAAAAAAAGATTGACGAAATTGTTATGATTAATTTTTTTGACACGGCGCGTGGTTTTTGTTTAATCGTAAAAAAATACATGAAATTTTTTTTTCATTAAAATGAAATAAAGTACAATAATATGCTAAGTACCAATATTTGCTTAAACTTGCAAGCTGCGAGCGTAGCACGTCATGACTATGTGCCGCACAGCGGACACATTTTTTTATGGGATTCTAATAATACTTTTAGATCATTAATTCAAAAAGAGAAAGTTATGCATAATAGTGAAATTTATTATAATAAATGGCAATTTTATTCTTGGGCGATTTGGTACATTTTATATATAGGAATTTTATTTTCGTTTGTTATTTTTAGCTTTTAAGGAATAAGATTTTGAGAAGAGGGATTTTTATCAGTTCGATAAGGTATTGATAGGAAAACGTGAGAAGCAATTGAAAAATAATGATTAGGTTAGACGTGACTCACGTGAGTGGCCATAGTGGAAAGAGGGGAATGATCGGTTGAGGTGGAGGTGCTAAGGATGGCCAGCATTCGACCTGCCCTTTCCTGTCGTGTGGGGTGAAGAAAAATGTTCTTCCCAACTGAGCTAACCGCCCGTCCCTTGGAAATCCAACTATCGATGTCTGTCGATGTCCACCAGAATGATTGGCCACCCACTGAAAAAAGGTTCAGCAACCCTTAAATTCGGGATCCTTCTACCACTGATTTCTTTTATTTGATATTGTCAAAGTCACATTTTTCGAAACCAAAAATCCTAATTTTAGATTCAGTCAATTTAGAATGTGCTCAAGCAGGAAGGCCCATTTAAGGGTCTTATTTTAGAATTAAATGAAAAATAAAATCTCAGAAAATTTAAAGGTCTCAGTTTTACCTCATCATGTGAACTTTAAAAATAATTAAATATTTTAGAACACCAAGGTTAAATATTTAATGTTCGAGGGTGGTCCGATAAGTACTTAGCCTTACCGGCCGATGGCGCCACTATCACAAGAGAAATTTACTATCTTGTAGCAGATTGTAGTAGACGGCTAGTGTCAAAATTTCAGCCAAATCGGACTGGTGGTTTTGTTTTGACCACGTGTGGAAGCTGTCGTGTCCGCGGATTTCAGAAAAATGGAAAAAAGCAATATCGGTTGGTGTTTTGATTTTTGTTTTTGTAAGGGAAATCGCGCAGCGAAATCAAAGAGCGCTTGAATGCTGTGTACGGTGACACTTCTTCTTTAATGGCGACCGTCAAAAATTGGTTTGACGAGTTTCAACGTGATTGCACGTCAGTTTTTGATGAGCCACGCCCAGGTGCCCCGAAAACAGCTACCACAAAGGATAACGTGACAAAAATCCACGACCTCGTATTCGCAGACCGCCGATTAAAGGTGCGCGAAATAGCTGAGACATAAGGCATCTCAAAAGACCCAGTAGGTCATATCCTGCATGAAATTTTGGGCATAAGAAAGCTGTCAGCGCGATAGGTGCCGCGTTTGCTGACTCCGGACAACAAGCGCAACCGTGAGACCATTTCAGAGCAGTGTTTGACGCTGTTTAAGCGTAATCCGAAGGAGTTTCTGCGTTGTTTCGTGACCTTCGACGAAACGTGGATTCACTGGTACACACCAGAGATCAAGCAGCAGTCAAAACAGTGGATTACTTGGAGAAGGGCAAAACGATCGTAGGGCTCTACTATGCCAAATTATGAGGCCAATTTGATGCCAAACTGCGAAAAAAACGGCCCCATTTGTCGAAGAAAAAAGTGCTCTTCCACCATGACAACGCACCGGCTCACACTTCCGCCGCCGCCACAGCCAAATTGGCCGAATTAGGCTACGAACTGCTGCCGCATCCACCGTATTCTCCAGATTTGGCCCCGTGCGACTTCTTTTTGTTTCCAAACTTAAAAAAGTCACTCGCCAGGCAGAGATTTGAGTCGAATGAGGAGGTTATCGCCGCCACGGAGGCCTACTTTGCAGAACTCCAGAAAACGTATTTTTTAGACGGGTTAAAGAAGTTGGAGCATCGCTGGGTCAAGTGTATCCAGCTGAAAGGAGACTATGTTGAGAAATAAATCGACTCTTTTTCAAAATTTTCGTTTTTCTTTTGTAGGCTAAGTACTTGTCGGACCACCCTTGTAGGTGTATGTAGTAGTAGATTTCCTTAGCATCCGAACCAGTGAAATAATCTGACAGTTGGCGCTCCGATCAGGACGGCTGACTTTTGCATTGCAATGCATAAGAGAAAAGCATAAAATAATAAAAAATTTGAAGCTGTTTCCAAATTTTGGCTGAAAATATATTTTCATTTTTTAGTACCTAATAATAAGTGCAACAGTAACTAATAATTCTGAAATCAGCACAGAAGCAAGCAGCTGAATAGTGGTAAAATTAAATATTTGGTTCACAACATTCTAAAATTTATAAGTTTATGTTCCGTTGTAATTTATTTTGTTGTTTTTATTTAATGATTATCAGAATTTCAAAGTTTATAATTGTTCCCTAACCTTTTTTTATTTGAACGATGAATAAATCATTGTTAAACTTTTATAAATTGTACAATTCAAAGATGCAAAAAAGTATATAAATTCACGATATCCTTGGTCAGATTAAAAATTTTATTTGAAAATGTTAAAAAATCTATATTTTGTTCCAAATTATTTTGAATGTTATCAAACTTTTATTTATTTTTTTAATTCTTTCTACCCTTCTAAGTATTTTATTAAATTATTTTAATTTTTTCTAAAACTTTTA
This sequence comes from Amphibolips quercusostensackenii, assembly GCA_032357855.1. NCBI lineage: Eukaryota > Metazoa > Arthropoda > Insecta > Hymenoptera > Cynipidae > Amphibolips > Amphibolips quercusostensackenii. Next base: position 2,106,833 of record JAUELO010000347.1, read on the forward strand.
TTGGATCATAGTCAATTAACAAAAATCACTTGAAATGTTCCAAATTATTTGTTTTACCATTCTGGATGTCTTTTGAAATTTTTGAAAATAATTTGTTAAAATTAATTTTTCCAAATAAAAAGTCATTTACAGTTTTTTCAGAAATCTTAAGAAAAATTTTGTATTAGCTCGAAACCTCTCAAAATCCTAAAACAGATTCAAAATTATATTTTAAAATTTTGAAAAATCTACATTTGGTTTTAAATTATTTGGAATGTTTTTAAAGTTTGAATTATTTTTGAAATTCTTTCAAAAGTTCTGAGAATTTTTTTTAATGATTCTAATCTTATCTCAAATTTTTATTTAATCCTAGGAAATAAAAAAAAATCACTTAAAATTGATCCAAATTATTTTCTGACAATTTTGGATGTGTTTTAAAATCTTTTTCAATAATTTGTTCGATTTAATTTATCAAAATAATTAGTGATTTTAAATTTTCCCAGGAATCTTAAAAAAAAATTTGTATTATCTTAAAACCTCGCGCAATCCTGAAACGAATTCAAAATTTTTTATTTTAAAATGTTAAAAAATCTACATTTTGTTTTAAATTAATTAGGATCTTTTCAAATTTTTTATCATTTTTGAAATTATTCCAAAAGTTCTATGTATGTTTTTAATGAATCTAATTTTTTCTCAAACCTTTATTAAATCTGGAGAATTCAGAAATTACTTAAAATGTTCCAAACTATTTTTTGACAAAATTATATGTCTTTTCAAATCTTTTTTAATAATCTGTTTGAATTCATTTTTCAAAATACACAAAAAGTAATTTTGAATTTTCTTAGGAATTCTAAGAACAATTTTGTATTATCTTGAAACGTCTTAAAATTTTGAAACAGATTAAAAATTTTATTTAAAAATTTTATTTTAAAATTTTGAAAAATCTACATTTGGTTTTAATCTATTTGGAATGTTTTTAAAGTTTGCATTATTTTTGAAATTCTTTTAAAAGTTCTGAGTATTTTTTAAAATGATTCTAATCTTATCTGAAATTTTTATCAAATCCTGGAAAATAATAAAAAAAATCACTTTAAATGATCCCAATTATTTTCTGACAATTTCGGATGTCTTTTAAAATCTTTTTCAATAACTTGTTTAATTTAATTTATCATAATAAAAAGTCATTTTGAATTTTCCCAGGAATTTTAAGAAAAATTTTGTATTATCTTGAAACGTCTCAAAGTTCTGAAAAAAATTAAAAATTTTATTTCAAAATTTTGAGAAATCTACGTTTTGCTTTTAAATACAGGTATTTTGAATTTTTCAAATTTTTTATTATTTTTGAAATGATTTTAAAAGTTCTAAGTATTTTTTTTCATAAGTCGAATTTTTTCTAAAACTTGTTATTAAATCCCAAGAAATTAAAAGAAAATCACTCAAAATGTTCCAAATTATTTTTTTTTTTTGACAATTTTGGATGTCTTTTAAAATCTTTTTTTAATAATCTATTAA
>JAUELO010000347.1:2177100-2187572 GCA_032357855.1 Amphibolips quercusostensackenii
CTAAAATACCTTCCTAGAAAAGCAATTGTTCAAATATCGCACATTATTAATGCCTGCCTCAAGCAGGGCTACTTTCCTGAGGCTTGGAAAAAAGCGAAAATTTTACCCATTCATAAACCAGGAAAAGACAAAAAGCTACCCCAGAGTTATAGACCAATTAGCCTTCTTCCAACCCTTAGCAAAATATTTGAAGCAATAATATTAAAAAGGTTACAAGTGCATGAGCAGGAGAAAAAACAAATAATACCGGAACAATTCGGTTTCCGGAAAAGTCACTCAACAGTTCAGCAGCTAGCTCGTCTCACAGATTTTATAAGTTCGAAGTTTAATATAAAACATAGCACATGCGCGCTATTCCTCGACATTGAAAAGGCTTTTGACACAGTGTGGCATAAAGCTCTCATATGTAAGCTAGCTAATTACCAAATACCACAATACTTAGTTAAAGTAATAGACAATTATCTTAGATGTAGAAAATTTCAAGTGCAAATTAACGATGCGATCTCGAATGAAAGACCTATAGTGGCAGGGGTCCCCCAAGGCTCTGTCTTGGGACCTGTGTTATTTTTATACTTTTTGAATGACATTCCAAAGACTGATAATGTACAAATTGCGCTATTTGCCGATGACACTGCCCTTTATACAGCATCTAGGCGTAAGAGAATAGGTATAAGTAGACTCCAGAAATACATTGCAGTATTAGAGGAATACTTTCATCGATGGAAGATTAAAGTTAATACGTCTAAGACTGATTTTGTGATATTCTCGCATAATGATGGTGATAGAAAATTCTCGAAACTGAAAATGTATAATGATACCTTAGTGCCTAAGAAAGTAGCCAAATACCTAGGGATTATGCTAGATTCTAAGTTATCTTATAGCAAACATATTAAAATTACGAGAGCAAGAGCATTCATGACTCTAAACCAATTATACTCAATGTTGCATCCCAAAAGCAAAATGAGCGTTCAAAATAAATTAGTTACGTACAAAATGATTGTTAGGCCAATCATGCTATATGCTGCTCCCATCTGGGGCAATACTTATAAAACAAATATCTTTAAACTCCAAAGGGTCCAAAATAAATGTCTCAGAATGGTCCTTAATGCAAAACCTGGAACCAAAATTAAACTTCTGCACACTAAACTCAATGTTCCATTGATAGATAGGCAAATATTAAAACTAACTAAAGATTTCTTTGATAACCATTTATCGAAACTCACAATATTACAAAATATTGGTAGGTTACGCTATCAAGATGCACCTTTTAAAATCAAATACAAAATGTTGCAACACCTGTTACAGTAATAATTATATCAAACCCACGCATAGCTGGCCTAACAGCACTAGGAATTAGCTTGTAAGATTGTACATAGTGTAAATAATTTAAGTAGTTGCTTATATTTAATAGAGATATTAAACAGGTTTTTTATTCAATTGTTTTCCTGAGCACAAAAATTATAATTTATGCTACGAAATAAATAAAGAAAATCAGTAACGCAAACACAGTTGAAATAATTATCGACAAATTAGGAATATATATCGTTGTTATGAGATAGGAGTCCTAAAAATGTTATATGTACCATCGTTTGAATGTAATGATTTATGAATAATAAAGAGATTTTTGAATTGAAACCGCGGATCAATATGCTAGCGGGCCGCGGTCTGCCAATATATATAATTTTGATGTTCAAGATGTTAAATAACGTCGGACTTTACAAAAATAAATTAATTTTTTTGTAGCCACATGCTTTTTTCAGGAAATATTTAGGAAAGTTTTATTATTCTTCCCTATTGTTTCCAAATCTAAACTTTTCAAAAACAAATTTTAAAAAGTATGAACAGAACGTTTATCGCTCTTTTTATTACAAATAAAAAATTTTAATATAAAAATCGACTGCCGATTCGATTATATTAATTAGAGCTGTTTTTATTAAAAATATCGAATTCTCTGTCAAAAATTTGCTACATGAACTTACTTTTTTTTCAAACAAAAAAATCGCTGTGGACATGAACCTACGTTTTAACCTGGGTTTAAGTATAAGTCTAAACCTAGTGCAGACCTGCTTTTTTCTTCCAGTTATTTGTACCAAATATTAAGAAATGACCATATTTTCTGGTGAAGTGTGCTATGTGGGATTCATCTTTGTGTGTTGAAAATTTAACGATTTTGTTGAAAAGTGATGTTTTTTTTGAAATTCTAACAGTTTTTTCAAAAATTTATTTTTTTCGTATGAAAAATTTGTCCCTCTGGATTGGAAATTCATACTTTTTGCTCGATAAGCTCTTAGTTAAAAAATTCATCTTTCGTAGGTATGAATTTACGTGTCTTATAAAAAATTTGTCTTTTTGGCTGAAAAATGGAACTATTTTTAAAAAATAGAACCGTTTTTAGTTAGAGTTTAATCTTTGGTTAAAAATTAATCATTGTAGGTTGAGAATTCAACAATTATTGAAAATTTATTAATTTTGGCTAGAAAGCTCAACTATTTGTTTGTAAATCTACTGTTTGGTCTGAAAAAAATTGTTTGTTCAAAAGTCAACTGTTCTATAAAATATTCGACGTTTTAGCTTGAAAACTCAACTATTCCGTTTAATCTTTATCTCGTATGGGTAAAAATTCATATTTTTTCTTAAACGTTTCATATTCAATTTAATATGGTACATACCTTAATTTCATTTTAAAAAATTTGTTGCACTTCACTTTCCTTATTTTTGTGAAAACCTATCGTACTTCGTCTCTTTCGATAACATTTTAAACTCTAAAGTTTTTCAAAGGATCTAAAATAAAATATTTTTAAAATAAGAGGGGAGATGTATTCTTATTTGTGACGTCACCCTAGGTAGTTCAAACTTTGTGTGATGAAGAAGGGGAGGGGTGGAATACGTGTTCAAAATAGCGTGACGCAGTTTTTATGCAGTGCCTAAGATATAATGAAAAATCCTTAATTCTTAAAAAGAAAAATATGGAAAAAATTCGCACTTCATTTAATAAAAAATACATTTTTCATTCTAAGAAGGAAAGAAGGTACTTTAAAGAATCTACTTTTAAAGAAGTAAGATACTGTACTTTGTAGAGAAATAGCGAACTTAGGAAATAAGGAATAACTAGATTCTAAGAAGAAAAGTTAAACTCCCTTTCAATTAGTAACATACTTTCAACACACTTCTTCATAATATGGAAATAGTTTACGATTAAAAGTGCCAAACTTCGCTTGGCCCAGGCATTTTTCATTCTCTCGTCTTGGCGTCGTGAACAATTTGTGAATTTCGCATACCAGGGTGGAAAGTTTCGTGGAAACTCGTCTTTTCGCTTCTGACAAAGACGATCAAGCAAAGGAAAGGAAGTAGGGAAAGAAAAGAAGCTCCCTAGCAAACAAAAGGAAGTACAAGAAAAAATGCTCGGCACCTCGTTCCATCGTTTAAGCGGCCAAGTCGGTTGCTCCTTCGGGCCGCTTTCTATTCATTAAACGTTCGCGCGACTGCTCATTAAAAGTAGTTACCGTCCGACCAAGTCGCAACTCAAATGACGGCCGCAGATCCGAGTTTTCCGGAAGGAACTCTTCCGCGCCGACATGGTTAGTAATCCCTTTTTACAATTAGCCGACTTATTTCTATACTTAAAATCGAAAGTAACAATCAGATTCCCAGCAGCGGCGGAGCCTAATTTTTCTGGAAGGGGTTAGGGGTATATACTTATAATATTGAATGGTACAATTGGTTCATAGTATAATAATATTATAATATTTAAAAATTATTTAATTATAATAAATCATAAATAATACATGAACAATAAACAGTAAATAATAAATAATAAATACAAGTATAAAATTCGTATTGCACAAAAATTTCAATAATTTCACAAAGATGTCGAAGATTCTAGATAGATTTAAAAGATTTCACAAAGACTTTAATGTCAGCACGGTATTAGTTACGGTCCAATTAGGGTCATTTAGGGTATCAGTTATCGGCCCTTTTCAAACCCTTTTCCCCTTTAAAACTGGAAACGTAACCAATTTATACAGAGTGTCTGACCCCCCCTCTCCTTGAGCTGTTATATAATTTAATTACGGCCTCTTACGGCATAGTTTCATGGATATTTGTTTAGATAAGAAGTGAACTTAAAATTAATGATGCCGTAGACCTTGTTTGATGCTAAGGTAATCTACAATTTTGTGACAAAATTTTAAATTTTGAATAGTATCATTGAATTAGAAGAAGAATTGTGCATACCTTATAAACATTAATTTTTTTTTAAATAATTTACAACCTGAGATTCATTTGGTCCGCCTTCAAATAACTAATCCAACTTGACACACATTTTGTTCTCCATATAATGAAGTATGCTACGTGAAAGCTCATACGGCTGACTTAGAATTGACGTTGGCTAAATATGGATTTCACGTTTATTCTGCATTTTTGCGTGTTTCTGGTGAGTTCAGTTACCAATATGTCTACGCGATCATGTGGTGAACCATTAGTTTTGATAGTGTGTAAACAATAATTAAAAATTTTTTTAATATCAGACTTTACAACACAAAATTGTCGAAAAACAGGGGGAAGAGATGAATTTTTAACAAAATAATTAAATTTTTTAATTAAAGAGACGAATTTGTCAGAAAACTGCTAAATTTTAAAGAAAAAAAGGTAATTATCAACTAAGGAAGATTACTTTTTTACCACGAAAGATAAATTTTTAATCCACAGCGGTGAATTTTTAACAAAACAGTTAAATATTCTATCAGACAAGGTGAGTTTACCAAAATAGTTGCATTTTTAACCTACAAAAGATGCATTTTCAACCAAATGATGAAACTTTCAAACAAGAGAGATTAAAATTTAGTCAAAAACTTTTGCATTTTAAACCAAATATTTAGTGTAATTTTCATGTCAGAAAGATGATTTTTCAAGAAAAAAGTTGATTTTTCAACCAAAAAAGTTAAGTTTTCAACAAACAAGTATATTTTTAACCAAGAAAGATAACTTTTCTACCATACAAGATGAATTTTCAATCCACAAAGAGAAATTTTTAACAAAACAGTTAAATTTTCTACAAAACAAAGTGACTTTACCAAAATATTTGCAATCTAAACCGACAAAGATACATTTTTAACCAAATGATGAAATTTCCAACAGAAGAAAATTAAAATTTAGCCAAACACTATTGTAATCTAAACCAATTATGTAGTTCAATTTTCAAGTTAAGAAGATGGCTGTTTGATAAAAAATTGATTTTTCAACTACAAAACTTGAATTTTCACCGAAAAAATTCATTTTCATCCAAGAAAAATTACTTTTATACCATCAAAGGTGAATTTTAAATCCAAAAGGTTGAATAGTCAACATATAAGTTCAATTTTTGACCACAAGTGAAACGACTTTAACAATATGGTTCAAGTTTTAAAAATGTAATTAAACTCGTCACAAAATTGTTTAATTTCAATTAAATCGATGAATTCTTAACATACAAAGATAAATTTTCAACCAAACAGATGAATTTTTAGCAAAAAGTTACCCTAAAGACTCATTGTTAATTTTGTAACAAAATGATAAATTTTCAACAACAAAAAAAAGAGATATTTAGAAAGTAGCTCAACTTTTAACCAAGTGATACATTTTTCAACCATAAAGATGAATTCTCAACGAAATACGTAGTAGTTAATATTTTAACCAAAAAATATTTCAACTTAAATTTTTAACAATTAAAGAAAACAAAAAAAAGACAAATTTTTAACAAAATATTTAAATCCTTACTGAAAACAGATAATTTTCTACTGAACATTTTAATTTTATACTGAAATTGATGGACTCAGAGGCAAAAAAACTCATTTTAAACCGAAAGAGAAAAATTTTTAAAAATACATACATTTTTAACCAAATAGTTCAAGTTCAACCAAAAGGATGATTTTCTAACAAAGAAGAATTATGGCTTACAAAAAAGACAAATTTTCAACATAATACGTAAATTTTCAACTAAAAAAGGCACATTTTTAACCAAAGAGGCGAATTTTCAGTCAAGAAGATGTTTTTTGAACAAAATAATTGAGTTTTCAACAAAAGAATCGACTGATTAACTAAATAAAAGAATTTTTAGCAAACTTAATCGAGTTGTGTACCAAAAATATAAAATTAGACTTTTCAAACAAAAAAATAACTCTAAAACAGAAAAAATTTGATTTTTCTTCTGAATTCTATTCATTTAGTTCACATTTAAGCGAAAAAAATCAAGAAAAGAGTAAAATCTGTTGCAGGGCCATCTTTCACAAACTCCATTAAAATTTATTATCAGGAATTATACTAAACGTTATCAATTTTCGTGAAGTGTCATTCACTGACCCCCCTGCCCCCGTTACCGACCAGAGTTTTTGTTGCGGCCATTTCCCCGTGAAATTGGTTCTGTAGTTTATAGCCGGACTCTTAAGAATAATTTTATAGAATATTTTAGACTATTAATTGTGTTGGGCTATGCATATTGCAGTAATTAAAACTCTAAAATTCCTAAACTTATAGTTTGAGACAATGTTTTTAGCATACATCAGCCAATATTGTGTTTTGTAATCTATTTCATAAGCTAATAACACAAATGGATTTTTAGTACCATAAGAAGGAACAGGAAACAACGAATATTGGTTTGGAAAATCCATTTGAGTTATTAGTTTATGAATGAAGTTACAGAAAATAATTGGCTAATGTCATGTCTCTTGTATGAAATACATACTACATATTTTTAAACTACAATGGTAAAACTCTGTTCAAATTTATTTTGCAGTTTTTCATCTAGAAACATACATATTTGCTTTATAAATTATTATGTGGCTTCTTAATATAATAATATTAATCAGCCTATCTTAAACTGTAACTGTAGAGAATCTTTAAAGGAAAAAGGAGAAATAAAAAAAGATTAAGTGTGAGACATTTTGTTATATTTTTTTGTGTTAGTTAACGCTAAGCGCAAGACTTAACCTTGTGGGTGCGTATTCAAGTCGCGGAAGGTCTAGAGTTAAATGCAACCGACGCGACGTGTAAGGGATGTGGTTCTGTAGGCTTCTAGGGGACCACAAGAATTTGCAGACACACGTACACACGCCTGGCGACCGCGACATTAATCTTGTGACAGACTGCCCGAGTATAATTATTTGCTCTTTCTCCTCCCAAGCTGGAATGTTTCCATTACGAGACAAAAGAGCGGCTAGTAATTATTCATATTTATTATAAATTATAAACACAAACACCTGCGTACAAGATGTGGAATTATTAACTAATTAACTTCCCATTCCTAAAGTTAGAGGTTATAAATCTAAAATAGAAAAATTATAGTTACACTCAACTCCCGATGTAAGACAGATATAACACTTGAACAGAACAACATAGAAGCGCATTTACAAACCAATTGCTTGCAAAGTAGGGTTGGTAAGTTAGGGATTCACTGACATCGATATACAGTTATTGATCGATGACTTAAGACAAAAAGTTTCTTACGTATGGATACGCCTATCGCACACTCCTGTACACCCCTCCTCTTTTTTCCTACTATTTCATCCAGATCTCCTGCTTAGGAATCTCCTCATTGCTTCTTCTCTTATGTACCCCCTCATATAAGCCCTAAATGAGGTACAAATCCTGTATACATGTGCTCCCTCCACTATCAACCACCTTTGCATAAACTCTCCACCTCTCCCTTTCCCTACTATACGTCCTATACAGCGATGCTTATTTCTATAACCATAGGACCCCTATCATCTCACATGAGCCAAGTCTCTCTGCGGCAAGTCACACCTTCCCTTTTCCAACGTCTCAAGCTGGGCGAAAAGCACCCCTTTAACTAGCCACAGAAATGATACTGGTCGAACTCCTTTTCCCTAGTGAGAGATGCCGCGAAAATTTCAATTTCACTGTGAGAAATTCTGCGCGGGAGACAAACCGCTAGGTAGAGATGCCGCAGTTGTGGCATGCCACAGATGTGACATGCCACAGATTGACATATCGCAGATGTGACATGCCGCACATGTGACTTGCCGCAGATAGACTTGCCACATGTTACATGATAGGAAGCCTAACCGTGAATTACAAACCTGCCCCTCAATTCACTTCAACTCTAGTAACTTACCCCTTACTTCTTCTTTTTAATACTAGAGTGGGTCGAAATTTTTTTTTTAATAGCGGATTTTAATAGTGGGTAAAAGTTGTATTTACCGAAAAGTAGTAAGCAGTAGTATGTATCAGCATTTTTTAGGTAGTTTTTGTTAGCAAATAATAATTTTTAATTTTAAAATAAATACCAAGATTTGTTTTTATGTTTGACCTTTTTCAAATGTGTGAAAAACTTTTATTTCTTTTTTTTTCGTGTTAACTTTAAATTTATATGAAAAAATTCAAACATGTGCTTGAAATTTCTTCAAAATTGAGCGAAGAAACATGCCGTTGTTTTGTTATTATAAAAGACAATTTTCCTGTTTTCAAAATTGTGAATTTGAGCTTTTTAAAGCAATTTTTATATCTTGCCCCCTGAATCCGAAAAACAGGTTTTTACGAATGTGTCTGTCTGTATGTATGGCCGTATGTCTGTATGTTTGTAGGTCTGTACGTTTTTTTGTTTGTTAGCACAATAACTTTCAAAAAAATTACCAAACTGAATTGGTCTTTGGTATACTCCTTAAGTGTCTCAAAGCAAAAATCAAGTTCGTTAGCCAGACATTTTAGACAAAAATTTGAAAAGTGAGCACATTTTGAAAATTTTTGATACTACTTTTTTTTTTAGTTTAAAAATTCGATGTGCCATTATAAGTAGAACACAAAAAGACAAAAAATTTATTTCAACGACCTTTTCTGATAAAAAAAATTACCAGAGTCATAGCATTTTCAAAATAGTAAAAAAAGACGAAAATGAATATTTTAAGCAAAAACAACGCACGATATGAATAAATGTCACAGAAAGAAAAACGTTGCATTTTGAACACACTACAAAATTATCACAACAAATTTTTTAATTTCCTTGGAAAATCAAAACTTTAAATTTTGACTACACAAAAAAAAATAAAAAATCAATTCTGCAGCCAAACTACGCAAGTTACAAAAAAAGATGAATCTACTAAATTTATGTATTTAAAAAATGATTTACAAATTCGCTAAAATTTACATTTTGCTAGGACGCGTAGTTTTTGATTTGTTTGTAAAAAACTGTATTAAAAAGAGAAAAATTGAATTTTCAGACAAATGACACAAAATAAAAATTTAATAAATAGACAAAACTTTTGACCCAAAAATAGCTACAAATTTTTTATTATTTATTTATTGATAGGATATTTAGTACGAAAAAAATTAATCAACAACAAGTGTACGTTCAAAAAAGATCTACAAATGTGTTAGCGATCACTTTTTGATAGGATGCGTGGTTTTTTTTCGTTGACGATTAAACTATTTTGTTGAAAATTTTTTTTTTTTGGCGGAACTCAATTGTTTTTAGATTGAAATTAAAATATTTTTTGGTTGAAATATAAACCATTATATTTTATTTACCCATGTTTTGTTAACAATTTATCTTCTTCAGTTTAAACTTCAAATATTCATTTGACAATCCCTCTACTTTGTTAAAAATTAAAATTTTTTATGTAAATTTAATATTTTTATTTAAAAATTTATTTTTTTTAAATTAAAATTTAACTATAAGTTTGAAAATTCCTTTAACATTTGAAATATGTGTTCGATAATTTTGAAAATCTTATTAGAAATTAATCTTTTTATCTAGAAAATTAAATTTAAAATCAAATACAAATTTAGTCATTTGTATGTGAGGAGCATATAACACAAAGCGCAAAGCGCGCGATCAATGTATTTTGAAGCGCAAAGCGCGACGACCAAATCGCGTGTCATAAGCGGCACTTTTATCAAACTCCGTTGCTGCTATTATACGGTGCACAAAACCAAGCGTGGGGCGCGAGGTTTAAATGATTTTTAAATCAAATATCAAGCGCGAAGCGCGAGTGTCCGGATAAAAATGTGTTCCTTAAAGTCGATAGAACCTTAAGTAAATTAGTTCTCCTCTTCATATAAAACTAAATTAATAAAACCAAAAGCATGGAACAGCGATAAAGCTTCTAAAGCGAGCATTACCCCACGGAGCACGCAACAGCGAGTGTATATAACATAGAGTGTATATATAATTCTGAAAAAAATTTGTAGGTATAATTCAGGCCGATTAAGCCGTAGGTAAATAAAGTTCCTTTTTAATCTTAAATAAAAACCAATTTGACAAGTAATTTAACGTTGAGGTTTTGATAATTTTATAATATTTGTGAGTGAACTGCTTCTTTCCACCTAAGCCAAGCACGATGTGCGAAAACTAAAAACAGCCGAGCGCGAAGTGCGAGGTAAATATATAATCGAGCGCGAAGCGCGAGATACAACAGCTGCGCGCCCTAGGCGCGCTCAAACTTGCGAGCCAAGAGACAAATTTTCTGATAATTTTAATTTTC
>JAUELO010000347.1:2209980-2220902 GCA_032357855.1 Amphibolips quercusostensackenii
GGTTCAAATTTTACACAAATCTAATACCTTTTTATTATAGGATGAGAATGTATAACGCATCCTAACATGAAGTGGTTCTAAAAAAATGTGTAGATATAGTTTAGGCGAAAAGTTTTATTAGTTAAATTTGATTTTAGCTTGTTTTTATTTCAAAAAGTTAATTTTTTTTCTTTCAAATGTAATCTTATAACAAAAACTTATTAAAAATTTGTGAATGTTTTCTGAATTGACTGTTTTTGTTCATGTTATCGCACCTTGCATAAGTTTTCAAAAAATTTGATTTTCTTATTGTCAGCGTTATTTTCAGGAATGAAACAAAAACTACGCATACTATCAAAATATGACAAGTAATAAATTTGTAACTCTTTTTTAAATAAATAAATTTCGTTTGTTCATTTTCTTCGAAGCTTGTGTTTTTCATCTAAAAATTTAATTTTTCTATTTTTAATGCAGTTTTTCACGAGTAAAACAAAAACCACGCGTTGGGTCAAAAAGTTAATTATAACAAATTTGTAGATCTTTTTTGGGTGCACAATTTTGGTTGTATTATATTTTGTCGTATCTTACATAGTTTGGTCGCAAATGGAATTTTTTATTTTTTGTTATTTTTTGTGCAATCAAAGTTAGAGTTTTCAATTTTTTAGAAAAATTCAAAAAGTTGTTATGATAATTAAATAGGGTGCTTTTTATAGGGTTCTGTTTGAGTTACACTTACAATTATGCGTAGAATTTTTACAGCTATAAGAAAGTAGTCTAAAAAATTTTCAAAATGTGCTCACATTTTGAATTTTTATCCAAAATGGCTGGTTAACGAACTTGACCTTCGATTTGAGACACTTGAATAGTATACCATAGGCCGATCCAATAGATGAATTTTTTTTAAAGTTATCGTGCTCACAGACAGACATACAGACAGACATACCAACAGACATACAGACAGACATACAGACAGACATACAGACAGACACATTCGTAAAATCCTGTTTTTCGGGTTCAGGGGGTCACAAAACGTGGACATTTGACAAAAACTGAGGGGGTCAAATCTTACACAAATCTAATACCTTCTTATTATAGGATGAGAATGTAGAAATGGAGAGTCTCAATTATTTCTATTCATGAGAAATTGTAGAGTTTTTAAATATTTCAATTCGGACCAAGTCGCAAATCTTTCGAGTGACATAATGAATCATTGTACAAATTTGCACGTCATTTCGTGCAGTGGTTTGGTAGTAATAAGCGAACAAACAAACAGATTTTCATTTATATGTATGTATAAATAAATATATATATATATATAGACAATACGTTCTTTGCAGGGTGAGAAATTCATTTTTTAAATTTTTTGTTTTTTCCTTGATCAATTTTTTATTTTCCTTGACCATAAAAATACCACCATTTTAATCTTATAATATCTTTTATGAACGGAATAGAACAATATTTCATTAATAAACAACACGGGAATTCTAGATCTATCTGAAAATCTACACTCTTTCTGCTACATTACTCCCTTACTTATCGAGTGAATCGCGTTTACCCCAAAAGGCGAATAAATATAATAATAATTATCATTACACCCCGGAAGGGCCTAATGGTATTATAATGTGCATGAACGAAGGACGACTCTTTCCGTAACAAATCGTAACAAAGTCTCTCGACCCCTTCCTCTCCCTTGAGCTGTTATATAATTTAGATACGATCCCTAAGGACTGATGATACCAGACTGTTCCAAAAGCGTAACAATCAGTTTTTTATTGAAAAAAAACTCAATAAAACTTTTCTAATGGTCTAGAAATATTCGGAGTATATCTTTTGATAAAATACAAGTTTTCACGTAAGCGATCAAGACCAAAGACCCCTTGAACATCTTTTGCACAAGTGCTTATTGTCTTCTAAAAGTGCTTTTGTTTTCGTAAACAATGTAGTTTTCCACAATAGCCAGTAACCACATGACGGTATAATATACACTAACTGGGTTATTTATTTTCGCACAATGAGTATCACGGTTTCAAGGAACGCGAATACAGCCGAAGACTTATTGGTACAATTCACGAAACATTCATCTTGTGCAAATCCACATAATTGCTTTCCCTTCTGGAATTTGAAGCTTGCATCTCCTCTAAAAAGGCGTTTGTGTTGGTGCTCAATGCTAAGCTTTGAAAGTGAAACTTTCGCGGAAAGTTTTCCACGAGAACTTTAAGGAATGAAAAGTTGAGAAAGGGCGGTAAAGTTTTGGCTCTTTCGTATACAACAGATTCTAAAACCTTCTTCTTGGAAATTCAAGCGCTGTAAATTATACGCCAGGCATTAACGATTCGAACTCATTAGTGAAAACGTGTAATTTTTTCTAGAGATTAGAGCAGGGCGGTGCATTTCTTATTCTTGAGCAAGCACATTTATTTTCCGACTTATTTCATGTGATTCTCGATTTAACTTCAGGGAAATAATTCACTCGGGCAACGAGAAATGCGACAACTCTTGCAGGCTATTTAACGAGCAGAAAATTATATGAGTGCTAATCGTGATTTTGTGCTGGTTAACAACATAAGTATAATAGCAGCTGGTAGGTTTACTGAAAAGGTGATTTAAATTTTCATTTTGTCAGTAATTATTCCAGAAAAAATAAGTTCACAGAATAAGAAGAAAATTAAATTAAAATATTTTAAATAGATAGAGAATTACACATCAGTGCAGATCACTTTTTTGCTTTTAAATGTAGAGTAGGGTGGCCAGACAAAACTTTTTGTTTGTTGCTTAACCCCTGTATTTTCGTTTATTTAGTGGAAAAATAATTCTGCAATATTTCAATAATTTTTAAAACTGTCTAATCCATGATCGATATGTCTCGAAAATCCCACAAACATTGTTGTTGAAAAACCTGATTGGCTTTTCATTACTTAAAGTTATTTTATATCTTAGACTTGAAATCTAAAAAAACATATTTTACAAATGATCTCTTTTAATATAAAAAATCACAGAAAACATTATGCTAATTCAGAAACATTTGTGCTTTTTAATACTCTTGGTCGGTTGAAGGAAAACTTTTAAATTAGCTAATAAGCTATTAACAATACTATACATGTTTAATGTTAGCGCTTTTTGTTGGGAATGAGTATGAAAGAAATAATTTTAATATGAAATCATAAAGTTTTAAAAAATATTGAAAAATTCTATAAATTTTAGGTTGTGTTGGTATTTTTCACCGGAAAATAATATTTTTGAACGATAATCATCATCAAGTCTCCCATTTTTTAAAAATTGTAGGTAATGTCAGCATTTGCACCAAAAATAGGTATTTCTAATAAAATAATAGATTTTAGAGAATAAAGATTATTGAAAGATTTACATTTTTCGTTTTTTTAGCGTTTTTACTGAGAATTGACAATTTTACACAAAGATCATTAGCTTTCAAAGGTACATGTCATTTTAAAAAAAGTGTACGTTACTTTAGCATTTCACACTAAAAACTTGTATTTTAAAACAAAAATCATTACAGTTACAACAAGATTTCCAATTTTTATTCCGTTTTAGGTTATATTCACGTTTTTCACAAGAAATATGTTATCTTAGAAAAAAATTGGAGCAATAAAACAAAAATACAATATCAAAGAAGATTCACATCCTTTTAAGAATTTTATTTTATTTTAACATTTTGGGTACACTAGATTTCAATATAAAAATATCATACATATAATAATTTTGAAGTTAAAATATTAATTTTTATGATTTATCAAAAATATTGTCCTTGCTTGGCTTTTTGGTTTGAAAATTCATCTCGTTCCGTAGAGATTTCCTCTGTTTTGGTTAAAAATGTAAATCTTTGGATCTAAATTAATCTGTTTTGGTTTAAGATAAAATTATTTTGTGGATAATGAGTCTTTTCAATTGAATTGAACTGTTTTAAATTTGAAATAAAAATATCCTAAGGATGAAATATCAACTATGACATTTTTTGTCACAAATTTAAATTGTTTTTGTAAAAATTTAACTCGGTTAAAAGTTGACCTACTTTGTTAAAAATTCATATTCTTGTTTGAAGATTTATCTTTTTTTTTTAATTTCAGTCTTTGGTTCAAAAACCTTTTTGTTTTGCTTCAAAATAAATTTTTTAAACTGGAAATTTGAATATTCTATTTTGGATTAAAGGTTTATCATTTTAGTTTAAAATTAATCTTTTTAAATAAAAATTCATACCTTCAAGTTAAACATTAATTTTTAACTAAAAATTGAACTACTTTTTTGGTAAAAAATTGATCTTTTTTTGTGTAAAATTCAACTATTTATTTAAAACTGTATGTATTTTGTTAGAAACTCAACTTTTTTGGTTGAACTTGATTTTTGTTGTTTTAAAATAAAAATATTTTTTGGTTCAACTATCAACTATTACATTTTATGTTGATTCATTTAAAATATCAATTTTGATTAATTACAAAAATATTTTCCTTTCATTTCTTTAATATTATTTTAGATACTAGATACTGTGAAATCAAGAAAATTTGTATTAATATCAATTTTATTTTTGAATTTAAAAATCGCGTGAGAAAAAATACTGAATTGTTAAATAAATTTCTGGTAGGCATCATTGTAATTAATTTTACACTTATTTTATTCAAAATACTGCCCTTAAAAGTGAAAAGCCATTCTCTATAGGCGATAAAAAGATTATAATGTGCTTTTTACATATAAAACTACCCTTAAACTTTTTAAAACTATCTCTTTGAACGACATCATGTTTCTTTCACA
Source organism: Amphibolips quercusostensackenii (assembly GCA_032357855.1). Lineage (NCBI taxonomy): Eukaryota > Metazoa > Arthropoda > Insecta > Hymenoptera > Cynipidae > Amphibolips > Amphibolips quercusostensackenii. The sequence continues at coordinate 2,214,721 of JAUELO010000347.1, forward strand.
GTTTTTGACATCATCTCTCATAAGAAAGTTTAAATAATTAACAGACACTTTCAGTTACATTTTTAGACCACCAAACATCTTTTCAGAAAAATTTGTAAAATAAAGCCTTTTTGCGAAAAATGTGTGACCGTTTTACTAGGATGTCAGAAAATTTCCATTTCCTATTGCACACTGGTTTGTGGACCAAAATGACAGGTCAAGTTCGTTAGCCAGCTGTTTTGGATAAAAATTCAAATAGCTCGAGCATTTTTAAAATTTTTGAGACAATTTTTTTGAGATTCAAAAATTCTATGTACGGCTATTTGTAGTATTTATAAAGTCAAACAATTTACATGCACAACTTTTTTCGATCAAAAGAAAATTATCAGATCAATAGCATTTTCAAAGTTAAACAAACAAACGAAAATGATAATTTTAAGCCAAACAATGCACAATATAAAAAAGGTAATTTAAAGAAAAACGTTGCTTTTTAAAAGGCCAACCGGATTATTTTAACTACTTTTTATTTATTTCTTTTTTTGAAATTTAAAATTTTGATCGTTCAAAAAATAATGAAGAATAAACAATTCCATTTTGCGGTTAAACTATGCAAGATACAAAAAAGGATATCTGAACAAAAATTGTGCAACAAAAAGGATTTACGTTAAAAACCAATTTTTTATAGGACTCGTAGTTTTTGTTTTTTAGTGAAAAACTACATTAAAAAAATTTAATTTTTGGATGTACAACACAAGCTACAAAAAAAATTATAAAAAAACTAGTTTACCTAAAAAAGATCTACAAATTTGCGATTACTCATTTTTTGATAGGATGCATAGTTTTTGTTTTAATCGTAGAAAATAACATTAATAATCTGCAGGCGCAGCATATTATAAATAGCAATAAAATAAGGCTATTTATCAAAGGAGAATTCATAATCACCAAATTACAGTTGTCGATGTTATGACCTGATCTGTGTACCCGGGAAATGTACAAAAATCGAGCGCGTAGACGAGGAAATTAATATTTTTTGCAAGGATTTATTTTTCTAGGAACAAGCGGATCACAGTATTTTTTTATAAATCAAACGTTGATAAAATTTCAAAAAAAGATCAAAAATAACGTTTAGAATGTTCAGAAAGTAGAAAATATTTTAAATTATAAAGTGTATTGTAATATGTCCTATTTACTTACGAGTATATGTGAGGTTAACAATAAATCTGTTTGTTTTTCAAGTAACAATGAGCAGATTACTTAACTTTGTTGCTTATAAAACTAATAAATAAGCACGTTTTCTGTGAAGGTTTTCTTGTAGGCACTTTCTTTTACTTTGTAAGGTACAGTAGCCATTGACAGAAACCCTTATAACTACGGTCGGATGTACGTCCGTCCATCCCACAGTAAAACAAAAAAAGGTTTTTCTGGAAAAATTAGTCAAGGGCTTACAATTTTAATCCGATTTGAGTTTTTTCTTTTCAAATGAAAGGTTATTAAATTCAAAACAGATTTGTACGAGCTGATCATTGGTTTTTTAAATTAAATTCTTATTTAACAACAAATTTGACATTATTCTCATTTTAAAAAAAAGTCCCTTTTTTGCAGCTATTAATGAATGAAAGTGTTACCTCATTCGTTTTTTTAAACATTTCGTTTCTTTAATGAAATTGATCAAGCACATGTCCATAATAAATAATATATACGATATGTATGTGAAAATGTAAAACTACAGATTTCTGTCAATTTTTAACTGACAGATTACGTTTTTTTTACAAAGACAATTTTTAAAAACTTCAAAAATATTTTGTTTGTGACACTTCATTATGGCACAATAATTGTTTATTTTATTAACAATTTTATAAACAAATTTACAACTTGGCTACTTATCAACAAACAGATGTCTTGTTTTTATGTAATTGCCTGCAGCTAAAGTTTCCATAAAGAGAAAAATGTAAAATGTTTAAAGAAAAGTTGTCTTACTCTTTAAAAACGACTAAATTGTAAGTTTTTCAGTAAAAATATTTATAAAAAAACAATTGTAGCTCACTGGTAATGTAAAATAAGACAGGTTTATGACCTAACTGTAATAAGTTTTATGAAATAAAACATTATTGTTCTTCGATAGAGTATCATAAAAGGAGGATTTTTTCAAAATATTTACAGTTTATTTCGTTGAAAAAACTAAATCGGTTAGTTGGAAATGAACAAAAATCTATCTATATTTAACATTTTTTTGTGGATAAGTAGTCAAGTTGTGAGTTTGTTTATACAAATTTTTATAAAATGAACATTTATTCTTTATTGATAAAGCAACATATTTTAAGGATTATTGTAAGTCATTTAAAATTGATTCAGTTAAAAAATCGAAATATTTCGTTTAAATATTGACGACAATTTGTATTTTTCATGAAATTTATTAAAAAAATTAACAATTACTTTGTAATTCAATAAAATGGTAACTAAGCATCGCTTTTACGTACTTCACAAACAAAAAATCAAAAAATAAAGTCTCCAAGAATTTTTATCCTTAAACTAGCACTTTCATTCATTAATTTGTTAATATGAAAATAAGCAATTTTTAAATATGTTGTAATCTGCTGAATGGTATTTCAAAAAACTGTCTTCACTGATATCATTATGTTTCACATAAATGTAAGTAGTTGCAAACAAATGGTATGGTTTTTAAAAAAATGTTACCTTTGTTGTCAAATAACAAATTAATGGGAAAAAGTTTAAAAGTTGGCTTTTAAATTTTTTTTGAAATTTAGTAAAAATTAATTCCTTCAAATACTTAAATCGGATCGTAATTGTAAGCATTAGCCTTATTGTCTAGAAATTTTTTTTTACGTCCGTCATATTATTTTCCGGGAGTGTAGTGATATAAGTAGGAGGAGTAGGAGTAAAAATAAGGGTAGTATGGAAAGTATCGTCAGGGAAGGAATGGAATTAGAGGAAGCGGAAGGAGGAGATTTTGCGGAATCAGGGTTAGTAAGGAAGTGTAGGTGAGTATTTGAGGGAAAGCAGAGGAATTAGAGGTGGAAAAGTTAGGGGAAGTAGGAGTAGTGTGACGAGGAGAATGAAGGAAGGGGTGAACAAGTAGGCGAAGGTAGGTGAGTAAGGAGGTGAAGTAAAGGAGAAGCAAAATTGAAGGACGTAATTAATGTCTTAATAGACTGTGAGACCCTTTATTTTAGACGCGAGATGCCTACTGTGACAGATTTTTTCATGGTTATGCAACTTAGCCCCATATTGTGTTGTAAAGTTGCTCACACGTAGAGGGATAATAAACAGTTGTTTACGAATGAAATACACTAGAGCGTGGATTTCCGTAAACTAGATTTGTATGTTCCTAGAATTGTTTTCTCAGGCTATTAGGTGATGAGGGGAGTCGCAGCACCGAGAGAGAGTCCCTGGATTTATGCTGAAGGATACTGCGCGCCATAGCCGAACCATGCTCAAATCCAAGTTTCAGTGTATATGTTTTGTGCCTTATGGTAGAAAAGAAGATTAGATATATATTATATATTCAAAGCATCAATATCTAATTTAAATACCTTCTTGTACTTTATTTTTAGAAACCAAGAGAAAAAAACGCGCCGCTTAGTCCCATTTTATGGTATGCCTGTATGAGTGAATTAATTTTTCCACGTGAAACCGATACATAAAATTTATCGACGATTTGGTCTTAAATTCGGATCGAATTGGCGCGAACAATTATAACCATTTGGGTTGAATACGAGGGTAATTTTTTCAATAGAATCCTCGAAAATCGCACTCATTTTTCCTGGCAGTATATTCGCATGTGCACGGCCCTTTTATACTGGCGGGGTCACTGCGACTATACGTAATGCAGCAGCTGTATGTGATTGCGAATAATTATTTAATCCCAACCTCTGGCTGGTCCTCTCATTCTCTTTTTTCCTCCATCGCGTATTCCCTCATTTCTTCTCACTCCCTCCGGCGCTAGGCTCTCCCTTTTTCGAACCACGTCTGGGATTCATACTGTCTAGTCGTAAATCAGCGTACGTTGGAAGCCGAAAAGCGCGATAGTCATGCGAACGAATATCGACACCCTCCACGTGTGCGCCGCGCCGCTGGACAACCCAGCGTTCTCCAACAAACTTCTCCCTGGAGATTTTCAGTCGGCACCTAACATAGTCAAACCTAGACCACCTATGAAACTGAGAAAGAAGATGGTGAGCTCACGATATTTCAAAGTAAATCTATTAGTGCTGGATGGCCGGGGCGGGGCGCCCGATCGATCATTGTTTTCTGTGGTGAACACTTACCCGAGCTAGAACGCGTTTCACTTCACGGATTATCGTTCAAAAGTTCATCGGCATTGTGATCTGTTCGATCATTATTTGCGCTGAAATAAAAAATTGGGAATTATTAGATCTTAAGATTTTTAAAAGAACCCTTGTTAATACAATTTTTACAAGAAAGTACAATATTTCTACAGCTGCAATTTTTTGTTTAAATTTGTACTTTTTTCTAAATAATATAAGAACTCTTTTAATTTTATGTAATTTATGGAACAAAATCACAAATATCACAAAAATACGTGATTTTAACAAAGTTAAAATATTGGAAAACTGCAATTAAAATTATGTTGTAAATACTGGTAGTTTAATGTAGAAATGTACAAATTTAAACAAAAAATTATATGTTTTCACAAGCAATACTTTTAGAATCCGAGATGTTATTTATATTACAAAATAATTTAATGTTAAATAATTTAGACAGGCAAATGCATTTAACTAAAAAAAAATTAATTGAAAAGAGTGTACAATTTTATTTTGCAAGATATTAACATTCAGTGGCACAGCCGTCACTGTTGCATTAACAATAAAAGCGATAGATTTTATTAAACTATAATTAAAGTGACCGAAGTAAGTGGTACTGCGGCTGCAGGAATAATGTCTGGTGATGCATGGTGGGAAATCCGTGCAGCCTCCTACGAAAAGAGAAAAGCGTATCGAAGAAAGTTTAACATTACCGGCCTCAGCGATATGGAGAAAAATAGACTAAAAAATGATTCCAAAGCCAAAAAGAGGAAAGTAAAACTACTAGTCAAGAAAAGTAAGGACAAAATCAAACAGAAGAAGAGAAGAAAATGCAAACCGCTTTTAAAGGAAGCAAGAAACTGTTTTATAAACTGTCTTTGATCAGTATAAAAATAAGTAGAAGTACAGAGTTAGTCAGAATGAGAAATATCAATAGTGAAAAGCTGTATGATACAGACGGGATACTAGACGCTTTGAAAGACTCCGTTAGGTAATTATACGTTAAAAAACCCGGTTGAGAGAGTCTGTGCCTCTGCCATTAGGGGTTTAATTAAGAACTTAAAGAATAGTACGACTGCTGGTATAAACAGTGTCAACTCTGAAATGCTTAAATACGGTGGCGAGCACATACCTTACAGGTTGTGGGAATAGATGAATTTATGTATAAAGACGGAACAAGTTCCAGATGACTGGAAAAAGACGATTATACGCCATTGTTGAAGATAAAAGATTCTCTTGTTCCGCGTCACATATATGATAGACAAAGATAGATAGCCGTGTAAATGAGGGTAAGAAAGTTATCGATAGAGCGGGACCTATTGTAAGAAGTAAAAACACTTAAATTGAAGCTAAAATGGCAGTAAATAATTTTATATTCATAGCCACTGTGATGTACGGTAGTGCTACCTGGATATACGAAGAAATTGATAAGAGTAACATTAACGCCGTTGACATTCAATACCTGCGCATGGTGTGCTGTAAAACGCTAATGAACAGAGTTAGTACCATAAGACTCATCGAAGATTGTGGTTTACATGAGACTCTATTTGACAGGAATTAAAAAAATTCATTGAGATGGTTTGATCCAGTTGAGAGAATAAAACATAAACGACTGTCGAAACGAGTATATCAAAGTAAAGTGAATGGTCGCGTACCAAGAGTCAGACCGAGAAAAGAAAAGCTAGAATGTGTGAAAAAGACTTAATTCGAAGAGGCATGAGAAGCGATAGAAACACAAAAGCTTGCATGAGAAAATGCATGGCCGTGAAGGAAGCTAGAATGGTATGCTATGACAATAAAGTGTGACAGAAAAATAGTTCATGAGAAATGCAAGATAAAGAATATCAGTAGAGTGAATGACGCCTAATAAGACCTTGGAAACTAATGGACCCAAGTAGAGAGCTTTACATCATGACTTTG
>JAUELO010000347.1:2252016-2265073 GCA_032357855.1 Amphibolips quercusostensackenii
GCCCTCCGGGTGCCATCATAGTTGATTTCTCTTTAAACCTTTCGGAGGCTTCTTGCCTTCCCTCGAGCTCACTAAGATATTATACTTTGGTATTGTAACGAAGTATTATTGAGTCAATCTACTTGTAATGCCGCCCGTGTGCCCTGCTAGTTGATTTCTTTCTTAACTTCACGGAGACTTCGTGTCTTTACTTGAACGCACTAAGATAATATACTTCGGTATTTTTTTGAAGTATTATCGAGCCAGTCAACTTTTGATGGCCTCTGGGTTTTATCTTAGTTGATTTTTCTTTTGGATTCTCGGAGGCTTCGTGCCTTCCCTCGAACGCTTAAAAATATTATGCTTCAATACTTTATCGAAGTATTGTTATCCAACAAACTTGTGATGCCCTCCCGGTGTCATCCTAGTTTATTTCTCTCTAAGCTTGTCAGAGACTTTGTGTCTTTTCTGAACGCACCAAGATATTATACTTCGGCATTGTATCAAAGTATTATTGAAGCAATCAACTTGTGATGCCCTACGGGTGCCATCCTAGTTAATTTTCTCTTTAAACTTCTTGGAGGCTTCGTGCCTTCCCTTGAACGCATTCAAATATTATGCTTTGGTACTTTTATCGAAGTATTATTAAGCGAATCAACTTGTGATGCACTCCTGGTGCCATCATAGTTGATTTCTCTCTAAACTTTTTGGAGGCTCCTTGCCTTCTCTCGAACTCTTTAAGATATTATGTGTCGGTATTTTATTTAGGTATTATTGAGCCAATCTACTTGTGATGCCCTCCAGGTTCCATCTTAGTTGATTTCTCTCTTGACTTCTCGTAGGTTTTGTTCCTTTCTTTGAATGCATTTAGATATTATACTTTAGTACTTTATTAAAGTATTATTGCGCCAATCAACTTGTGATGTCCTCTTGGTGCCATCCTAGTTGATTTCTCTTTATAATTCTCGGAGGCTTCGTGCCTCCCGTTAAACGCATCACGATATTCAACTCGGGAGCCTACAACCTTATAGAATATTGGATGCAGAATCACAATTTGTGACCACCAACATAATACAAAGAATAATTGCTTGCACACCACCAGAGAAATATATCAATGTTTTGAAAATATTAATTTGAACAGAAAGGTTCTCAGTAACTACTTCAAGGGAAAGTTACATTTAATATGATCTGGATAGAAAATTTAAAGAATATTTTATATATCTGATTTTATTTAAGACAAATATATTTACAAAAAAAAGAAAGAGATTGCTGAAAAAATGATTCTTCCTGATGTATATTTAATATTTGTTCATAACTAAGTAGCCAATGCAAAGTTGAAAAATTAAGAAAAGCCGCAAGTTTCTAATATTGCTTTAAGAGAAGATAGTCCTGAACAATACAAAATTGTTTAAACTATTAGTCATGGTAAACATAATTTAATAATTACCTCACTTTCAGTGAAATTCGACAAAAAGTGTAAGATTTCAGAAAAAACCACAATCTTCCAACCTTATTTTAAAAGAATATTGTTATAAATAATAACACATCTTTCAAAAAATTATATGGTGTAACTTTATAGATAGTTGTGAAAAATAATGATTAATTTAAACAATTTTTAATTTGTAAATTGCATTAATTATTACCTTACTCTGAATAATAAGTGTACGAAAAGTGGAAGATTTCAGAAAAAACCGCAAGCTTCTAGGATTATTCTAGGAGAATATAATGATAATTTATAAATCAAATAATTAATTCATTGCATATTTACAAGTCATTTTTGTTAACTTTAAATAATTTTTGCCTTGCTCTAACTTAAGTGTTAAAAAGCAAGTTGAACAATTCAGAAAAACCGCACGTTTCTAACTCTATTCAAAGAAAAAATTGCTATGAAGAATTAAAAATCGTTGTAACAATTTTTAAAACATCTACCTTTGATTAGAAAGAAATATGCTGTGTACTAGAAATAATTTCCACTAAATGAAACTACAAAAAAATAATAATAAGCGCTAAAAACTCCCAAAACATAATTTTTCATTTGTGAGGTTCTTTAGGACCCAACGAAACAGACTTATGGGGGTGAAATTGAAAAAGTTATTTTGGATACATATTATATAGACAATTTTGAAGAAAAAATATCAAGGGTCAATTCAAGACACCTAATATTAATGATTCTGAATAAAATATACAAAAATGTATTTTTCTTTTAGAAATAACGTGCTAAACTTAATGGGGTTTGTGGAACTTCTGCATACCTATTTTTTTAAATAAATTTATTACTTTTTGTATTACAACAAATCTAGGGGTAGTGTGTATGAAAATTGGAAAAAAAGTTTGGTACACTAATGTACAGTGAATCTTAGAATTCATAAAAACTAAAAAATTACTTTCCCAATATGGATTTCTTCAAGAGTGTACTCCACGTCAATTCAATTTCAAAATTTATTAAAAACGGTAGCAATATCATTGTTTTAATGTAATTTTTGTAAGGATATACCTCACGTAAAGTCCATTACAAAATTTATTCAAAAAGAAAAATTATTTTCCTAATGTGGTCTTATTTAAGGCTGTACTATAGGTATCGTCAATCTCAAAATTAATCAAGCCTATAATTGGAGATGATTTCAATGAGAGAACAGAAAATAGAAAAGGAAAATAGGTAAGGAAAATAAATTGTATGAGAGCTTGGAGGAGAAGGGATGGTTTATCTTAAACAAAAATATAGAAGAACATAAGGAGAGAGACTATGCACGCTCAGGAGGAGGAAAAGGAACAGTAATTGATTATGTGATACAGAACGACGTAAGAGCGAAGGTCCAGAAACTAGATGCAAAAGATTGTATTGATTCGGATTATTTTCACATAATAGCGAGATTGGAGATAGAAAAAAGTAATAACAATAAGGTTTAAAAGAAAGTTTAGATAAAAAAAACAGAAAAAAGGGATTAGTCAATGCAAGAAACAGAACAAATTGAGGGAAAGGTCAAGAAAATCAAAATTGGAGAGTAAAATGTAAATGAAGAAATGTAAATAATGACAGAAGAAATAAAAAGCGTATGAGAGGGCGCAGGAAAAATAGTAAGTTTGTTGAGGAAGAGATAGAAGTGGATGGGATCATGAATATAAAAAGAAAAAGTAAGATGTAAGAAGGAAATTAAGAAAATGGAGAAAGGGAAAAGTAGTGGAGAAGAATATAGGAAAATAAAGAAAATATTTGAAGGGGCTATAAAAAAGAGGAGAAAAATAAATGTTTTAAAGAAGGAGTGGAGAAGGCCAGGGCAGAAGAAGTAGTTTGGAAGTTACTTCATAGAGAGAAAGAGAAGAATAAGTAAAAAAGTAATGTAGAATATAAAGATGGTAGAATGGAAAAATGTTATGCATTTGCTAGGAAGGATAAAAGAGAAAGTTAGTGGAGGAGAAAAAGAGGGAATGGAAAGAAACAAGAAAGAAAACATAGTAAGGAAAACAAATCAAGGTGTCAGGAGTAATGAAAGATGGGAAAGCACTTGGTATAGATAAGATTCCAAATTAAGTCTGGAAATATGGGGTTAAAGAACTGAAGGCATGGGCCTGGAATTGAAGAAAAGAGATAATCAGACAGGGTTTGGGAAAGGTATTGGGTTAATGGACTACGTATATATTTTAAATTATTCAGTGAATAAAAGAATTAGAAGAGAGGAAGGGAAAATTATAGCAATCTTCATGATTTTAAAGACGGCTTTAAACTCACTCATCCAGGACGAAATAGAAAAAGTAAGGTTGAGAGGGAGGATAAGAGATTGCTTAATTAGGACAGCATCGAAAATTTACAGAGAGGACAAAATCGGGGTTAAGGTAGCAGATCTAGTGGCAAGTAGCTTTTAATTAATAAGAGAAGTAAGAAAAGGTTGTCCTCTGAGCCCACTTTTATTTATTATTTTAGAACTAAAATTGAAAAAAGAAAGTAAAAGAATAATATGGGGAAGTGTAAGGATAGAAGAAAAGAAAATACTATGCACACTGGCATATGCGGACGTTATAATGGTGATGGCAGGGTATGAGTAAGTCACGGCGGATTTAATTACAGGGTTGGAGAAAAACTTAGAAGAGAAATACTTATTTTCAAATGAAGAAAATTCAAATATTCAGATAGGTTTAAAAGAGAAGGGGGGAAATGGATCGGTGGATAGATGAGAGTACTGTAAGAAGATGCATAGCAGTTTAAACATTTAGAATATACCTTTCACACAATTTGAGATTGTACAGCTCATATAAAAGACAAAAATGAAAAAGCAGCATGGCTAATATAATCGATATAGGTAATGGAAAAAAAAGGTTAATAAGATATTGAAGAAAGAGAATGTCGTCGCTTGATACCCTGGTATGGCTAGTATTAAGTTATGTAGCAGATATATTGGAATCAAAAGAAAGGAGTGATACTAAGATGTTAAAAGAAAGGTATATGGGGTGGACGCGAGGGGTAGACTGTATGCGCCTGGATATATAATGGTAGAAGAAGCGCAGAAAGATAAATTAAGGACTAGAGCAACAAAGAGGCAGAGAAGTTTAAGGAGAGGCAAAGGGAAGGAAAGAAAGGGAAACTAGCGTAATAGAGTTCGAAGGAGCTAGAATAAAGAAGAAGAAGGGCGATTGAGTTAACGAGATGGGAAGAAGAAACAAGGGAGTTCTTAAGAAACAAAGATATAGTACAGAGGTTTAGAGTAAGCTATAAAGAATTGAAGAAGAGAGACAGGGAAAGACAATTAATAGAAAAATGGGAGATAATTCAGAAATCGATATATAATACATGGTATAGAATGTTAACAAATAAGAAATTCCCATGTATTTAGAAATGGAATAGGGAGGAAGAAGATTGACAAGAACAGCCAGGTTTAAGTTGAAAAACGAACAAAAGAGTGGAGAAACGAAAATAGTGAAAAAAGAAAGAAAACAGAAGGTGCAGAATTTCTGACTGGAAAGAAGAAACATTAAAGCATGTGTGGGAAAGATGTAGGAGATGAATTAAAGATAAAGAAAGCTTGCAAGAGAATGTGTTACAGATTCGAAGGGAGGATGGATTAGGTGAGGAGTGGATGAAAGAATTGAAGAGGGCTGGAGTAATGAGAATGATCGAAAGAGTGAATGTGAGATATTGGAAGGTTGAGGTGGAAGAAAAGTGAAGCAAAAAGAAAAAGGATATCGCTTAGAAGTCTATGGGAACAAATTATGGATAAGTAAGAATATTCATAAAATATTATTATTAAATAATATTAATGAAGAAGATAAAACATTTCTATCAGAATGATCAGAAGCTGATTTTATTGACCTGAAGTTTTTCTACAACTTTGGTTAGTTTATTTTAATTAAACTTTTGTCACTGAAGAATCATACAGAAATTTTTCCAGAACAAATTTCACATGATTCTCGATTTTCAAAATAATTTTAAAAGCTTACACTTGGCTTCTATTCGAAGAGTTAAAGAAATCGATGGAGTAACATTATTTTTGTAAAGACTAGATACAATTTTCGGTCTCCCTATTATTATTTTTTCATTTCCTATGGAATGGAAAAAAAGTGTATGTAAAAAAGAGCGTAAAAAGCTAACAGCATGGTGTCGTCATGCACACCGTTGACTATTGACCCGGTGAGATTGGGACACATCACACAGCGGTATTTTATCTGCTATTGAAACTGAAATGGGGTGGTTTCAGGCTCGACAGGAAATGCAAACGTCGAGTCTTTTTAGATATAGCACCCTGAAGTCTGAAGCTCTGAAGTATAACAATAAAATCAATTTTCCATTATTTTCTATAGCGTGAATATCAAAAAGTCGCCAATAGCATGCCCCTAAAATAATATTTGCTTGTACTTGGAGAAGTAACTATTTTAATTACAGAGTTCCATAACGCGTATTCTTCATTGTGTCCTGTAGGGTAAGTATTTTAACTTTAGTTCACATCAAAATAAATTTGATAAATTGTGTAGTGAAAAAAAATAGAGTCCGTTGAATGAGCTGTGTACTAGTTTTATTTTACAAACAAATATTACAATTAAAAAAATGCATTTATAAATTTTGTAAAAGCTTTAAATATTTGAAATTTGTATTTGAAATTCTTTTTATTTCAATTTTTTCGTTAATTACTAACATCTCTCAACTATTTTTTCTGTCTTGCGTACTTTTTTAATCAACACATCAAATTAATACTAACATACAATTTTTTAAATTTATAACATCTATCATCTAAAGTAATAGAAGTGCAAGGACAATATTTAACATTTGACGAATTGAAGAAAGTTAATCAATAAATTAATTAAGATTAATTTTTAATTTATTTAATTAACTCATTGAATTAAAAGTTTGAAAAATTAAAATTAAAACATTATTTAAATTTAAATTAATAAGCTAATTAATTTATTATATTTTGTCATTGATTCAAAGAAATTTTCCTTGAATGGAAGAATATTTTTTTTAAGTATAAAGAAACTTATTGGTATACAACGAAAAAAGAGTCCGTTAGATAAGTTTTGTAGTAATTTTATTTAACAAATAAATATCGAATTTTAAAATAATGCAATCGTGAATTTTTAATAGCTTTCAATATTAAAAACTTGTATTTAGAATTATTTCTTTTTTAGCTTACTTAATAATTGCTAACATCTCTCACCTTGTTTTTAAGTACCCACACATTTGGATTTCGCGATGTCTACGCTAGCGCAAGTATCCACATAATTGCAAAGAGTACTTGAATTGGAAGAGGAGGCAAATTAATAGAATTAAACGTAGACAATTTGCTATTGAGTAATTGGCATTATTGTCTCTATTGTCAGTCTGTATTATCAATGTGTCTACTATGTGAAGCATATTAGTCAACTGACACTCTTGAAAGCTAAAATACAAGCTTACTTTACGAGGAAAGTAGATTTATCAAAAACGTTTTTATTAGAAGAAGAAAAAGGGTCCTTTTTCCAACGTATTTTATTATATCACTGTGGTATTCACTTGTGAAAACATTGATATATTAATGAATAAAAGGTTATATTAATAGTGAGGAGCCATCCAAAAATTACGTAACAGTTTTTTGGGATAAAGGAGGCTGGAGAAAATGTTATGATCTTTTATTTAGTAGGTGGAAGGGGGGATAAAATTAATACTGTTTCGTAATATTCTAAAAAAAAACCTATAAAAAATTCATGTATCCAAGTTATAGTATAAAGTTAAAGTTTAGTAATTTAAATAAAAGAATGTGATAACCTCATAAAGCGTTTCATATCGGTATTATCAGATCAGTATTTTGATTTTCTTGTGAAAATTTGGTAGGAAAATATCTATGAAAACAAGGTCTTTTATAAAAATTATTCATAATTTTTTATGTGTCTTTGGCTTTGCATTATGTAATAAATATTCCTTCAGATTTCGTCATATACTTTTCTGGATTTGACGACGGCAGAAAACAACAATATTTAAAAACTTTAGGAAAGATTACTACATTTTCTTTTAAAAAAAGTAAGTTACTTGATAAAATTTTCTAGAAAATTGTGTAATTTGTTTTTAATTTTGATAGATCAAAATAGAATAAATAATCATGAATAAAAATAAATATTAAAATAGCAAATTCGGCTTGCAATTATTTGCAGGCGGGTTACTTGGATCTCAATACAAGATTTTATCCCAGCAGAAATAAATAAAAATGAAATAAAATGTTTAGTTAATTCAGGATTTTACATTGTACTAGGCTGTTTTAAAAGACATACCTATAGAAAAAAGTTTACTCTATGCAAAGAAATTTATTTCGATCCAAAGAAGCAAATTCAAAGGAACGCACGTGTTATTTAAATGAGCAACATAGGAATTTTAAATGAATTATGAAATTTATACACCCCTACTCCCCTCATACTACCTCATACAATTCCCTTTTTTATTTTTCTGATATGAATTACCTGATTATCGGCTAGAACAGAGTGAGACACGCTTACCTCGAAAGGGATTTGACTTAATAGTATAATAACAATGATAAAATTTGCTTTAAATTTAAATGATTTTCTTTCATTCAAAATTATTATTTAAATTAAAAAATTATTTTTAAGGAACGGTTTATTTCATTTAAAATTGTTTGGAGTAATTTTGGAATTCTGAGTCTTCCTGATGTTTTCTGTTTTTGACACTGATCCATTTTGAAGATATTAATAATTAAAAATTCGCAAAGTTGTTTAATTTTGACTAAACCTGTTCAATTTTAAAGATGGCAGTTGATGCTCTGCCCGTACCGTCAGAAAAGTTCTCTGTCGGCACATTATTACGTTTTTATTACATCTCTTATGTTTTTTTGACATTCTCACATTATTATTTTCATTGTAAATAATATTATTTTTGTGAACAGTCTTAGTGCTGCCTCCCCCCCCCCCCATGAGACGCCAGAAAGGAAAACATTATTCCTGTGAACAGTCACATGGCTGCCTTTCCGCCCCCACAAGACGTTTGACAGGAGTTGTAGTTCTGGCCAACATTATTTCTCTCTTTAGTCATGGAGGTGCCTTTCCGCCCCCACATGAGGCGCTGGAAAGCAGTAGTTATTTAACCAGCATTATTTCTGTGAGCAGTCACAGAAAGGCCTTTCGCTCATATGAATCGATAATCGTAATTCTGGAGTCGCTAATCGACGATAAAGTGCGATATATTCATAAAACGGTCCATATAAAGCGTCAGCAGCCAAAATATGACAAATATAACTCAAAATATCGTAAGGACTTACTCATAAATATCTGACAGTCCTTTCGATATGCTGGAAATATGTTTTCACCAGTACCAGTAGCGAACTTTACTGCCGGTACCGGCAGAAAACTTTTTTGCCTGTACCGGCCGAGAAATTTTTGCCGATACCAACAGTCAGTCTGTTTAAAGATAAACATTTAAAAATTCTTCAACTTGCGTGATTTTGAAGTATAAAAGTCCAGGATCAATTCAAAATCCTCCAAATTGACAAAATTTAAAATATAAATTGTCAGAATTATTAAATTTTTCATTCCAAAGCCAAGCAATTAGAAAAATTTTTAATGTTAAGGATTTACAATTCAAAGATCTGAAATTTTTAAAACATACTCTTTGAATAAGAAGTTTTTGACTTTTCAAAGTATTGAATTAAAAATTCAAAAATTTGTATTTTATAGGTAATTCATTGTAAACTTTTTATTTTTATCAGTAAAGTTTTTGAGATTATGATAAAAAAATTTTCAATGTTCAAGATTCATATTTTAAAAGTATGTAATAAATAATAATGAACAATTTTAAAAATGATCTGACTTTTAGAATTTTGGTCTAATAAAAAAATATAATTAGCATAGTATTGAAATTTAGTTTACACGTAGTCAAAATTTTAATTAAAATTCCTGTATTGAACAGAAAATAGTTTTTTAAATATATTTTTTCAAATAAAAGGAAAGATCCCTTAAAAACTAGAGATTAAAAAATTTGGACGTTTTGTTTACACTCTCATGCATAAGAATGTAAAATTGCATAATAGAGGATGGGCTTTGTCTCCAAACCATTTTGTTACAATGGTTTATATGGGAACGGGGGTGAACAATTTCAAAAAACAAAATTAAGTAATCAATGGTTGATAATTGTTTATTAAAAGAACAAGAATTTATTCATGTATTGATTTCCATATTTATTTTAGAATATATATTCTCATCATCTCTTATAAAGTACCATTAATATTTGGCACGTGAACCATGTGTCGCGGTAAAAAGAGTCAAACTGAAACGAATTCCAGCTCTTTTTTCTTTTCATCCACCCTTCTTGGAGAACCGTACGCCTTGGACCGAAGAAATTGGAATTTGATCCAGTCCCGCGATATCTAATAATGCCGCTGACTTATTTATCGTCTACCTCAAGTTCGAAATCTGGTGCAATAAAGTACCATCAAGCAAGAAAAAAAGATTTTAAAATATGGTTCTTGAGAATAAATCTTCTGTTTGTTGATCTACAATTTCTATATAGAATTTAAGAAATCCTTAAATTAATACTTTTATTAAGCCTAAATAAATCAATTTATTTTAATTATGAAAATAGGATACTGCAAACTGATGTAGATTCCGATCCAAATATCGATCAATGCTTATTTTGGCTTTTAAATGTGTTTAAAAAAACTGAAGGTTTCTCAAGTTTTTAGATGACTAGAAAACAAATCAAATTAAATTAAAATAATTAATTAATATTACCATAGAATTTTTGTGAATCATAGTATCTACTATCTAAAATAATAGAAAAGCAAGGACAATACTTTTCATGATTGATGGAAATTGATATCTTCACTTCAAAATTATGATACATTATTTTTTTCTACAATGTTTTGACAATCATACCGTTCGTTGGTTTTTAAATAAAAAATGCCAAATTCTGACCAGGAATAATAACATAACGCCTTATTTTCAAAATATTAATTATATGCATGGAAATTTAATGATTTTTCATAATCAATAGCAACTTTAGATGGAAAACACTGACATAATACAACGAAAAATGGTTAAGGATTTTAAGTTTTCTTTTAGACCCAAATTTTTTTCAGAGTCACCAATTTCCGGTGAGGAATGTTAGCATAACCTAAAATCACTTGAAAGTTGTGAATCATCTTTAAATTACAATTTTGTATCAAAAATACTAATTGTCGAAATTATTACACCAACATAATCCAAAATTGTTAAAAGATTCCAAATATTGTTTAAATTATAATTATTTTTGGTTAAAAATACAAATTTTTTCTGTCAAACGCAAAAGAACCCTAAATTGTTAAAATTTGTGAATATTTTGTGAAATTTATTCATTGTTCAAAATTAAAATTAACAATTGTCAACAAAGAACACTAAAATAATCCAAGTTTGATGAAAAAACCTCTACATTTTGTTCAAATTATAATAATTTTTCTTTTAAAATGCCAATTTTTTGTGTAAAACGCTAAAAAATAAAATTGTTCAAAGTTTTGAATATTCTTTGAAATCAATTTTTTTATTACAAATATAAATTTCCAACAAAAAACCCAGCATTAGCCAACATTTTTTTAAATATTCTTATTCTTCCTCAAATTATAATGATTTTTTTCTTCAAATATTAGTTTTTGGCTTATAATGCTAACGTAACATAGGTTGTAAAATACCAATTTTTGACGAAAAACGCTGACAAAACCACAAATTGTTAAAAAATCATGAAAGCTTTATATTTAAGCATTTTTTATTCAAAAATGTAAATTTTCGGTAAGAAATCTAACAAAACCGAAGAACACATTTTGTTGGAATGCTGTTAATCTTTAAAATCTAATAATTGTGATTAAAAATATTGTTTTCCGATGTAAAACGCTAGCATAACCTTAAATTGCTCAAGGTGGGGAATCTTGTTAATAATTTTTGTTTGAGAATGCCAAAAAGATTTTCATTAAAAAGAACAGTTAAATTTATCCAAAAAAGAACAACTTTCAACAAAAATGATAAATTTTTAACCAAATAATTAAATTTGTAACAAAGTAGTTGAACTTTTAACCACGTAATTGAGTTTTTCACAAAATAAAATTAATTTTTAGTGAAAAATATAATAGTTGATCATCAAACTAAAAAATATTTTAAATTGTAATTGATAAAGATTTAAATACATTCAAATGATAAATTTTCAATAAGATAGTAGAATCCACAGCTAAAAAAGATTTTAATTTCAAACCATGCACTTGCAAACATACGAAAAAAATTAAATTTTTGCCAAATTTTTTTTTCTTTTAGTTGTTCATTTAAAACCAAAAAAGATTTTTTAGTCCAGAATAAAATTATTAGGCAAATTATAAGTTGAAGGAAAAAATACATTTTAATATAAAATAGAAAGTTCGGAATAATGTTTTTTTATATTTTCCTTGTTTTCAGTTTATATTGACATGCCCCTAGCTTATTGATGCAGCTTTTAGCTGGTCACTGTGAGGATGATATACATCGCGAATGGAGGAAGTCGATTTATTACGGTGGAGAAATAGGGAACTAACCCTTGGGCAAAAGGAAGAGAGAGAGAGAGAGAGAGTGAGATAGGGACACGAAAAGGTGAACTTGCGTACGGTGGAGAGAGAGGGAACTAACTCTTGAGCAAGACAGAGATAGGAATACGGAAAGCAAAAATTTTGTGTGGTGGGGGGACAGAGAACTGACTGTGAAGCGAGAGAGAGAGAGATGGATAGGGATACGGAAAAAAGAACTTTCGTATGGTGCAGAGAGCGAAAACTAACTTTTAAAAGAGAGATGGAGAGAGGAAGCGAGAGGGGGTGATATACGATTGGGAACTTGTGTGGGAGAAAGAGAGAGGGTAGATGTCAAGGAAGGTGGTAGTAGGGCATGTTCATAACTACTAATAGGATAGGAAGAGATAGTAGGTAGGAGACAGGTCGGACAAAAAATACCAAAGGATTAAGTGAGAGGATAGATTTTAAGAGATGTGATAGGAGGGTATGGTTGTGTCTAATTCCTAGGATAGAAAGTGTTAGGTGTTCGAAAAGGGATCTGGAGGAAGGATTGCGAGGGACGTGAAGTGATGTCGTTAGTTGAGTGATCGTTTGTTATCTTCGTCGTTTTTTGCCCATGAAAAGAATTTTGGTTAGTGGGCGATCTCTGTTTGTTAGTTATTTGGAGGTGAGAGTGAAGTTAGTAGGCCAGTCGGCTAAAATGGCTGGTATGACAGCTGCATCAGCGAAACCAGGCGGTCTGGTATGCCAGCACGTCCGTGGGTGTGAGAGAGAGGGAGAAATCTTTTAGAGACAAATATTTAGAAAGAATTTTCTTTTCAAATTTAAGTTATTTTATTTATCATATTTTCTTTCTATTTAAGCTTCTTACAGTAAATCGTGTAAGAGAGAAAGAGTTTGTCTTAGCTGTGCGGCTGTGGCGTCAGCGAAAAAATGAGAGAGGCAACAATGGCTTGCGGTGGAGTACTATAGCTGTGGCTAGCTATAGGTAGATAGTTCTGGGTTACCAGCTCTAGGCTTTTGTTGCGGCGAAGTGCTATAGCTGTGGCTAGCTATTGCTACCTAGTTCTGGATTACCAGCTCTAGGGTTTTCAATTGGAGTTCTGTTTATCAGC
>JAUELO010000347.1:2335850-2347994 GCA_032357855.1 Amphibolips quercusostensackenii
TTCCTCATTACTAAGTCCTGTGATCTTCAGCCTTTTTTTATGAGCTTCTTTCTTTTCTTTGGCGGCTACATTGATTTTATCATTCCACCACGCATCACCAGACATTCTACCGACAACCGCTGTACCACACACTTCGATTGCAAATCCAACAATGTCATCCCTGAGCATAATCCATGGGCCTTCTATATCTTTGTTGAGCATTAGCTCCTTCCAAGCTGTCCTATCTATGCCTTCGTTTACCCTATTTTGAAAATCTCTTCGCACTTCCGGATCCTGTAATTTCTCGATTTTGATTCGCGTTTACTTCGTCTTGGTTTTTGACCCTTGTGTCTTTTACTAGTTCTCTTAGTCTTTCATCTGCAACAACGAAGTCAATCATAGTGCGGCTAGTTCCGTTACACCAGGTGTACATGTGAAGAATTTTGTGCCTAAACCAAGTATTTGTAATAAATAAGCCCTTTTCTAAGCACAAGCTAACTAATCTTCCTCCATTACCATTCATTCTAGCATTCTCTCTGTACCCTCACGTTCGACAACCACCCATCAATTGATGTCACCTAGTATAATGATTCTTTCACCCTGATCGCAAGTACCTATTGGATTATGTAAGGTGTTCCAGAAGTCGTCTTTGATTTCGCTTAAATCTCCGTCAACTGGGGCGTAGCACTCTATAATAATTAATCTTCTGATTCCTTTTTTCATTCTAACTTATAACAATCTGGGAGATGCAAGGCCATGATACTTGAGATGCTGCTTTGCTCTCTTATTCATAATTAAACCTACCCGTTGTTTACCATGTGATTCACTATCTACTCCTGACCAAATTTCAAATCCGCCTGGTAGATCTCCATTGTCTATATTTCTAGCGTCGCACCCCTTTTCTCTTGTTAAGACACACATAAAATATCTAGCTTTCTTTCTCACACCTCCAGCATTCTAAATACCCTGTCTCCATTCAGCGCCTAAAACTTTACCTTTACCTTTGCCGGGTCCATGCTTTTCGTAAATCAAAGTTTCAGTCCATCCCGAGGCTATTCTGTTGTTTTTATTATTTATTGTTTAAAATGTACGCCCAACTACCACCTTTATGCGAAAAATGTATTTTGCCCCCAATTTGTTCTTTTTCTCAGAAAAAAAATTTAATTTTTTTTTTATCAGTCTACTTTAACCCGCGCCTCTGGGCTTTTAAAATTAACATGGAATTTTAAATGGTAAAAGATGGATTTTTGAAAAAATTGAAAAAAGAAGTACTTGTTATTAACTTTTTGCAAATTAAAGTTGATTTGACTTTTGAGGAATGTATAGGGAATAATTTCTGCATTATAACTTTTATTTGTTTTTAACGTTCCAACGCCATTATATTGTGCCTAGAAAATGACAAAAAAATGCAAAATAGCAGTTTTATGTCAAATTCATGCTGAAGACGGTATGTTTTGCACATTCTTTTCTACCTGAATTATTTTTATTTGACGAATGAAAAGTTTTCAGGTATTTGTTAACTAATTTTTAACTGTTTAAACTATGCTTGCTTTTTTAACCCTTTTTTGTCCCCCTGTAAATAGTGAAGAGTTATTATTTCGCGGAATAAATGAGACAATTGATGAAAGTCAAAAGTACTATTTCTTTTCTAAATATTTGGTAATTATTTAAATAATTTTTATTTCTTTAAGCAATGTCTCCTTCTTTAAATCGTGAAAAGTTAATATTTTCTAAAATTAATGACACAATTAACAAATATAATCACGACAATGTGGATTTTTTGGCATTTTTGAACTTGTTAAATATAAAAAATTTCGAAAGAGAAGTCTGAGTGCGATTATAAAAGTAATAATTGAATTCAAATAATTGTTTATTGAACAATGGGGATTTGAGATTTTGCTCTACAACAAAATTGAAATTTTCTTTCAGTCTTCGAAATATTATAAATTGTTGAATAGCTAATTAAATAATACCTAGCCGTCTACCGAGCTAGATTTTTTGAAAATAAAATTTATTTAAACAGAATTAAGATAATATTTAAAAGAACAAGATTGCATTTGTATAGTTCGATATTAATTCTATGTATTCCATAGAATCTCAATTTTTAAATAATAAAATATTTGCTTTAAAACGGAAGGTTATTGATTCAATCGAATTTTTATTGATCGCTTAGCATTTTTCTGAGTTAAAATTTATTCTGATTTATTCTAATAACTAATTTTACAAAAACAATTAGAGACTCGACTGTTTTATTTTCTAAATTGCACTAACATTTCTTAGCCAAAATTGGTTATATTTGACAATGTGTTTATTTTCCTCGATTTTGTAAACTATTTGAAAGATTATTGAATTTTTAATTTCAACAACTAGTAAAAAGCTACACATCCCTTATGAAAAAATTGAAATCATTTAAGAAATATTAACTTTAAAAGTTAATTATCGAAATAATAAGCATTAATCATTCACTACATTTACTCTATTTACTTGAACTAATGTTTGTTGCGGTTTTGCTATTTGATTGGTGCATGTTTCACAGCCTAGAATGAGAAATTGCGGAAGGGTTCAAAGAAGGGAGATGGGAAGTGGGATTGCAATGTGCAGGGTGCATCAGCATGAGAAATTTGGTTGGGGTAAAGCAGCGATTGAGAGTATTTAACATCGGCTGTCGATGATAATTTATTATTACGCCACCCGCTATTGCGCGTAATCTGCGTCACGTTTTACAATTTGCTTGCTCCGCTTGCCCCCCTAACCACCCCATTTAAAATCCCACTCCACTCAACAATTTCCCACCCCCGCATACCTTTTTCACCCATCCTCTCGCGAAAGCCGCGCAACATGGCGCTTGTACGTGCGAACCCTTTAATTACGCTTTTATCTGATGTATAGCGTAATAATGTTGCAAGACCACGGAATTACAATATCTACGCATTCGTAAGCAGGACAATTAACATTAACATGTTCAACTTTTCAAATTGACGGAAAATCCAAAATGATATGATCATTGATCCTCAAAAAAATTTTATTATTTTTCTTAAGAACTTATTTGAAACTTTTAACTTACTAATCATAAAGATTGAAGTACACTAACGAAGCAAAATCGTTTAAAAAACCATCTGGTTTTTTCTAGCTGATTAATGATAATTGTAATAACTTTCAGTGCGTACGCAATTTGGCGGAGATTCAATCACTAAAATTTGCATTTATGGAGCGAATTCCGTAGTAACGAACGCTATGAAATTATAATAACGCTACGATAGACGGAAAGCGAAGGAAAAATTAGTAATTCGTGTTACACGAAAGTCGATCGCTATAAAATTACGTATTCTAACTAGAAAACAAATTTTTTTCAAGGCTGCAAACAAATATTTCTAAAAAATATATAGTATGTATAATGTGACAAATTTTGTGAAAATGTGCGCAAAAATAAAACCGTTTTTACAGAAACCTACAGATGAATTTAATACATTACAACAAAAATGACAGGAAAATATAACTTTTGTCTATTATTCGGAAGAATTTTGTACTTTTTTTAGTCTTCTGTGTCTCTTGTCTCGCGATTTTGATAAATTCATGATTTTAAATTCTTTAATATTAAACTTGAATATCTTAAAATTTTTATTAATAATAATTTAATTACTGAAAATTTATTTTTGTTTTTAGAAGACACCCTGAAATATTTTAATTGAGAATTTTACTGCTGATAAGAAACTTCTCACGCGCGCACTGTGGTGCAAATTTTGAATTTTCTATTCGGAAAGGTGTGCAGCCTTTAATCATTGACCGAATTAGGAGGTTTTTTGTTAATTAAAGAGTACTAAATTCTTAGCAAGCGTGCCAAGCGACATTATTAATTCTTTTAATTTTTAGCCCACTTTTCAAACAAATTTACAAAAACAGATGCTTTCAACAAAAAAAAAAAAATATTTGCTGTTAACCCTTAGATATCTTTTCAATCAGTTTCAGTTACAACCTGTGCATATAAAAAAGGCAAACAATTTGTCTATCATATAATTTCAGTGTTCAAAAATGTATCGTAATAGCCGCAATATATTGTTGCAGCAATATATTGTTAAAATTGAAAATCGATCTTTGTTATAAATAATTTAAGTAAATAAACGCACAATTTTAATTATTTTTTTGCGGAAAAATATTCCTTGCTCTCTAATATGTATTGAAGTAGCTTATTAGACTTACTAAACTATCTATACAGAGTGTCCCAGACTCAAGTGTCCGGACTTATATGGCTATATAAAAGTAAAAAATTAATAAATCGAAAATTTTGGAGTTATAATATATTTAAGCTGGACCCTTCAACTGATTTTTAGAGAAGGAATTTTCGATTTATTTATTTTTTATTTTAATACAGCCATGTAAGCCCGGACACTTGAATCTGGGACACCCTGTATAATATTGTTAACAGGAAGCTTTTATCATTGTAATAGATAATTATTTGTTATCATTAGTATAAGGCTGAGTAATTCTATTTTGTTAAAAATAAAACTATCTAAAGAATAAAAAATGTGTACATAGCCTTGCAAATAGCATATCCGACTTACTAAAATAAAGAATGTTTGGGATTCTATTAAGTCTGATAAGCTATTTGAATACGCATAAGATGTAAAAGAATTTTTTCTGAGAAAAAAAGGTGAAAATATTATATTTTTTTGCTTAAATTATATATACAAAACCAAATGTTAAGGTTTAACAATTTTCTAAAGTTTATTATGTCTAAAAGTTATTCCATTCATATTAGGCTGCAACAACTTTTTTCTGCGAAGAAAGGATGAAAATGGTTTTTTTTCTTATTAAGGTTATACATAACAAGGCTAAGAGTTAAAGCTTCATGATAATCTGTATGTTAATAAATTTAAAAAGCTACTCTGATACATATTTTATTACAAAAGAATTTTTTGGTGAAAAAGGTATTATAATGGTTCAAATGTTTTTAAAATTTGTTTATAATAATCAAATTATACAATGAAAGAATTTTTTTTTCTTTGTGTATTCAGTTTGTAATTCAAGTTGGTTGCAAACATATGTAAGGCTTAAAGCTGAGAAAAAAATAGTTTTCTAAACAAAGCTCTTTTTTATGCGCTTTTTGTTTTTTAATAGGCTAAAAATAAAAAAGATGATATTATTGCTTAGTACTTTTTTAAAGAATTTAATACTCTTTTATTCTAAAAAAAAACTGATAAACGGTCAAAAAATGAAAGACTTAGAACTTTTTGAAAGATAAATGAAAGATTTGCACCACTATGGAATGCTGCGCGCGAATGATAATTGGTATAATTTAATGATTTTTCATTCGTAAAACAACTATACACTATTTATGTCTTACATTCTTAATTTTGTAAGGATTTGAAGTTTTAAACAGCATAATTAGTCACATTCACGTTTGAGTTGAGAGAAAATTAACAAAGCCTAGTTGTATTTTCTGAAGTCACTTGTTCTTCATTTTTTCTCTAAAAAGTTATTGTGCAAATTAAATGAAAAACAAGTGATTTATGAAAACACAGTATGTTGTAATTGGCCTCAACCTCTCAATTATTCTCCTGGCGCTCACTGATACAGGGGTCAAAGTTGAATAAACTGTGATCGGAAATAAAACTTGTTTACGAGTTTCATAGAAAGATAATCTGGCTTTTAAGGGAAGTGAATCCGTGTGATTATTTTGATCCAGAATTGAGTTAAACTGGGGCAAAGAAATTTACAGCAGCAATGTTTCATTTTTTTACGATTTCGAAAATCAATTTATCCTCAAGGCTTATTGCTTTTGCTCAATTTAGTTCGGCAGTGTTATTGAAACACTACTTTCAAAAAAAGATCCTTTAGAACTCTCTTAAACAAGTTGACTTTTTTGAGTTTGTGTTTTTAGAGATTTTTTCTAAATTTGCTAAACAGATCTGCTGTTCTTCAAATTTTGGTTCATGGTTATCCATGTCTAAATATGTAATTTTTACTTATTTTAAACCGGGAATTAATTATTCGTCTGTCCGTTATTATAGTCACCAAGCCCATGTGTCCCTATCCAAAAGGGATGCCTAAAATTCTTTAGATCAGAGGATGAAGAGGATTAAAGTATTCTTTAAGGAATAAAGAGGATACTGAAACGGAGGTAGAATCTATATCTATAATTGATTTATCGGAAAGAATGTTATTTCACAGCCACTGAATAATATGCATGCTTGGATCGTAATCCTTAGGTAACCACCCAGGCGTGCATCATTACATCCTTTATCTAATGGTTAAGTCAACTGGCACTTATACGTGCTTACATCCATCACCAAATTATGGCTATCTCCCAAAAGCTTTTCCCCAAATTTACATGCATGTTCACGTCATTGGCTTCTGCCTAATTAGCACATATTTGTCTTTTATCAACTTACTATCCTTTTAAGGCTCCTCGATATCTGAAAATATAAAATTTTATCTCATCCCAAATTTTCATTTATAAAAGAATGTTAAAATGTTACAAGATTAAGATTCTGGTCTTCGAATATCAGTGGTCGGAAAAATGAAAAAGTGGTTAATGAAAAATTAGGAAATTTTTAAAAATGAAGTTTTGCGACCATCCTGATATAATATTCTTATTATTAGTTTATTTTCCTTGTATTTTTGTTCTATTTTTTTGCAGTTTCTTCCTCCTGATGACTGTATTTTTAGTTACAAAATTCATAAATTGGTTAAAAATTCAACAATTTTATTATGAAGACATTCTTTCTTATTGCAAATTTAACTGTTATATTAAAAATTCAACTATTTTTGGTAATAATTAGGTTTTTGTTAAAAATTCATATTTTGGTGTTGAGCATTCAACTGATATCTTTCTTAGCTGGAAATTCAACTATTTTTTTGAAAACTCGCCTTTTTTGTTGAATAAAACTAATTTTTATTGAAAATAAAAATTTTTTTTTGGCTAAAGTATCTACTTTGTATTACATTTTTCGTTGAAAATTCATATTTTTTATTGAAAATTCATCTACTTGGATGAAGATTGAACCACTTTGTTAAAAAATCTTTTTATTTCTTGAAGATTCATCATTTTAGTTGACAATTCATCTTTTTAGTCCAAAATTTGTATTTTCTTGCAAAAATTAATTTTTATTACTAAAAATTTAACTATTCCAGTTTATAATTCATAATTCTATGTTACTTGAAAATTCATCTCTTAGAATGAAGTTCAGCTATTTTGTTGGAAATTGATCTTTTTGAATTGAAATTTAACTATGTACTTGGCTTAAATTTTAAATTATTTGTCACAAATTTATTTTCTAAATTGAATGTTTATTTCTGTTTAAAAATTTACCTATTTTGTTAAAAATTAATTTTTCAACACGCAAATTTAACTTTTCTATTTTTGGTTGAAGACTAATCTTTTTTTAGTTAAAAATTCATTAACTTTACAGAAAACTTATCTTTTGGCTTTAAAGTTTAACAATTTGAATGATTTTTTTTCTTTCATGATGAAAAAATATTTATTTGTTTTTTTTTGTTAGAAAATTCATCTCTTTGGTTAAAAATTTCACTATCTTATTAAGAATTCATTTTTTTGTTGTTAAAAATAAACCATTTTTAGTTGAGAATTTAAATGTTTGTTTAAAAATAATGTTTTGCTAAAAATTTATCTTTTTGAATAAAAATTAATCTTTTCGGTTGAAAATTCTTCTTTATGGTTTTTCAATTCATCTTTTTGGTAGAACTATTTTTTTGAAAAATTAATTATTTTGTTAAAAATTCAGCTATTTTTAAAAAAATTAACATTTCCAATGAAAATATCAACTATTACATTTCTCGTTAAAAATTATTGTTTTTAAACTCAACTAACTTCTAAAAAAACCATCTTTTTTGTTTAAAATATAAGTATATGGTTAAAAATGCAACGGCTTCTGGTTGAAGTTCAATCTTTTTGGAATGAAAATTCGGACATTTGCTTAAAAAGTCATCTTTGCAGGCTTAAAATTAAACTATTTGGTTAAAAATTCCATCATTTTTAGGTGGAAGTTCATGTTTTTTTAATAAAAATTTGCCCTCCTTCGTAGGTTGAAAATGCGAGTGACCATTTTTGTTTAAAATATATCTATTCAAGCTTAAAAGTCGACTGTTTTCTAAAAAAACTGGAATTTCTAGCTCGCAATTTTAACTTTTTGGTTGAAAATTAATATACTTGGTTGAAAATGCGACTATTTTTGGTTGAAATATTATTTTTATTTTTAAAAAATTAACTGCTTTGTTGAAAATTCGTCCTTTTGGACCGACAATTCATCGTTGATGGTAGAAACATCATCTTTTTTGGTTGAAATAAATAAATTTGCAATTTATAAATTTCAATCTGAAATTTTTTATTTCGTTCATAAAACATTCTATCTTAAAAATGTTGCAAGATTAAAATGTTAGCAATTTTTGAAATAAAGTTTCTTCGCCCACCCTACTTTCAGAACTAAAAATGGATTGATATTAAACTGAGGTGAATTTAGTGAATGAAAGTACTATTTCCGAAGTTTCTGATAATAATTCAATAGGTGTGGTACTCGCAATGTCAATGTTATAATTTTCTGCGGTTAAATGAAATGAACCATGCACCTCATGCGCAAATACAAATCTATGTTTCGAGTAATTAAACTGACCAGCCATCGAGGACTTAATTAATAATCCGTAGTAACTTTGATATACTAGAATGAGTTGGCTCATAATAATGTGACAAGCACCGTGTTAAATTATTATTATTATTATTATTATTGTTGCTATTATTATACCATTAACCATTATTATTATACCATTAATATACCTTTCGGGATAAGCGTGACTCACTCGGTGCGTAAGGGAGAAATGTAGACGAGAGTGTATACATTTTTTTAATTGATCTGAAATTCCCGTAAATTGAATTCCAGAAAACTTATGATTAATTTGCTTGCTGGATAATATGGACTAGACTAGATTTCGGGGCTGACTTTATCTAATTTACATTTTTTGACAACAAAATTATTTTTATACTTAAATTCTTATGGCGTATAAAGTATTGTTTTTTGGAAATGTTTTTCAGAACACTTGGGATGCTGGATACGCAGTTAATCATGTCCCTCACATCATTCCTGTCGAACTCCCAAATGGTACGAGACAAACTTGTCCCAAGAGATTTTTGCTACTCTCGAGAAGTATAGAACCGTTTATTTATCACGTTAGAAGCATCGGACAGAGTACTGCATCTTGGATATAAAACAAAGAGAAAGAATGGAAATGCGTGACTTCCAATTTTACACTCGAAAATTATTTTCAGATATGTGCTTTATTAAAAAAAAAAAATAAAGCACTTGGACTAAGGAGAGATTAACATCAGAATAACTTTCACAGAAGTCACAGATATCACTCAGTCCTTTCAAAACTTAAAATCATACATAGTTATGATATTAATTTGGACTATGTTAAGATCCTTCATCATGAGAGAAATAAAAAAGAGAGAATGTGCGGAGATGTTATTTATAAAGAGAGAAGGTCATGAAACTGTAAATTTAAAGAAGGATGTCTCAAGATATAATGAAGTTTGGGATGTAGTTATTAATTGGATACATTAATTTCTGCCCTTTCTATTAAAAAGAATTTTTTATATGCCAATCATCTCTCACCAATGAATATAACCTTTTGTGTGAATGTCTTTGGTTTTTTATTTTCAGGTATTTCATTAATCTCAATTAGCATAAGTTTCTATTTCTCACACCAGTAGTTTTTCTACAGTTAATACCTGATGAGGAGGTCTGAATTGGCTTTGGTTTTTAAGTAGTAGTATAAAAACGACGGAGAAAAAATAAGAAAAGAGTGAGATGTTAGTTTTGGTTGATTTTTTTCCCCTCTTTTTTATATGGTTGTGTTGTTGTCTCTAATGATCCGGCAAGGAGATATTTTGGAAATTTTAATTTGATTTGTGAATTATTTTTCATGCTTTAATTCAGGTGCATGAAATTATTCGTAAGAAAGCAGATTCCATTTCGATCTTGAATGGTTTTTTGAATAGAGACACTTAAACCAAGATTAGTCTCAATCTGCAGGGTTTTCTGATAAATATTTTTAAAGTTCTTTCAATTGAGGCCAAACAATTTTTACCTTAATTTTTCAAAAGAAATATATTTTTTTTTTAATATTGTACAAAGAAGGTTTTTAAATATTACCAATTTTAGACATGTACAGTGATATTTTTATTATCTCTATTCCTACTTGAAAAGTGTAAAAATCTAAATAGATTGGTTCACAATTGATCACAAAAAATAGGATTACAAACAAAATACCATAAATCGACAAATTTCAAGAAAAGCAACGTATGATCATTGAAAACTCCCTGGATATTTCTTTCCTAATATTAAACACATAAGCAATTAAAAATTTTACAACAACCATTTTTTAAATATTAAAAGTTTAAGCAATTCTTAAACCAAGTTAAATAATTTAATAAGGTATTACATCTAACATATATACATAAAAGAAATTATATCTGCGTTGTTGCACCCAACACGCAATGGGGCAAAAAAAGTTTATGTGAACAAATCAATTTTAGCTTGCACTACTTATTTGATTTGGGCGTTTTTTAAAAAGATTTTTAAATTTCGAAAAGGTGTGCATTTTTGGATTTTCGATAAAGGAATTTTAAGCTTTTTTTATTTATCAACAGAATTTACGTTATTATTTTTAAATTTTCAGAAGTACTATTTCTTTCCGTATTTTCAGAATAATCATAGAAGATATCATATCTGTGCTTAATACTATCTAAAAGTAATTTCTAATGCGTGAGAATAATTTAAAAAAATGTATAACGTTATGAAAAAACTAATGAACAAGAGTTATTTTCTGGGATTGGCCATGTTTAGCTCATACAAGCCCAGAGTTTTTGTATAAAATGTGAGATGAATTAATGTTTTATTGAGAACAATTGTATATATCTAAACATTTTTTATGAACAAATTCACAGTTTGGATATTTTCCAACGGAAAGTCACAATTTTTTACAGAATTAACTAAGAATTTTTTTTGATATCTTTTTGCTACGATATTTCGCACATTTACTAGAATTTTTAATGATTCAAACAATTTTTATAAACAAATTAGTTGTTTCGCCATTTTTCACAAATAGGCTTAATTTTTTCACGAAATCAACTAAAAATACCTTTGTGATGACCTTATGCTATAATGCTTTCAAAATTTACAACAATGGTTAATTAATTAAACAATATTCATAAGAAAATTTAGAGTTTAGCTTTTCTTCGACGAATACGTTTGATTTTTGTTTATGGAATCGTTTAATATTATCCTTACAGCCAAACACTGAATTTCTCTTCTTGTCAATTTTCAAAGTATCATAGCGAGAAGTCTTCGTTGAGACATTATTAGTTTATTTCATCAGTATATGAACGTATTTGTTGAAAAATTACCGAATTTCTAATTTATTTATAAAATCGTTCAAATAATTAATAATTCTGGTAAATTTGAAAAGTATCAAAGCGAAAATTTGTTGAAAAGACATTTTTAGTTGAAGACGTAGAAAAATTAGCATAATCGTTTAAAAATAGCCAAACTCTGAATTTGTTTATGAAGAATGTTGAAATAATAAATAGTTCTTATGAATTTTCGAAGTATCATAGCGAAGAGTCATGAGAAAGACATTCTTAGCTGATTTCGAAAACGAAATTGAACCTATTCGTTGAAAAATAGCCAAACTCTGAAATTTTTTATGAAAATCATTTAAATAATTAATGATTTTTCCTAATTTAAAAAGTTATTATACCATAAAGTCATCGGAAATATATTCTTAGTTGATTCCTCAAAAATTACGACTATTTGTTAAAAAAATATTTAAACTGTGATTTCGTTTATAAAAATTGCTTAAATGATTAATAATTCTTGTAAATTTGTCACGTATAAAAACACTGAGTTAATGGCAAGAAATTCTGAGTTAATTCCGTAAGAAAAAATTAAGCCTTTTTGTTAAAAAATATCCAAACTGTGAATTAGTTTATAAATATTTTTCAGCTAATTGCCAAATGGCATATATTTTTTATCAACTTTAATAAAACATTGATTTTCTCACGTTGTGTGAAAAATTCTGGATTTAAAAGAGCCTAACATTTCCAATCCTGAAAAATGTCTTTTGTTTGTCTATAATTAGTTTATAACGTAATAA
>JAUELO010000347.1:2431306-2450090 GCA_032357855.1 Amphibolips quercusostensackenii
AATGAAGAAAAATTGAATTTCGTAGATTACAGCGGCATCTATCGCAAAACGAGAAAAATGTTTTAGACAAATCATACGCATTTTTATCCAAAAAATCCGAATATGCAATAAAAAATAGGGGTTACCAGTCAAGATTTCGAACTTTCCCCTACCTTTACCCCCATGGGGCGGTGTGGAGAAACCGATTTTGACATCAGTGTATGTACTTCTGAGAGGGATTGAATTTTGATTCATAACATTTTTTCATAAAGTGCCTATTTTTCCAGATATTTGAAAGTTTCAAGTTAGAAAATTACCCTATATATATATGTGTGTGTGCGTGTTTTTGTGTTATTTCAAGTAATTCTATTATTCAGTTTAGTATCTTTTAGAATACATTCTTTAATTACAAAAGGAGGTGCCTGTTCATCTAATGTCTCGCGAGTCTGTTTGATTTTTTCAATGAGATTATTAATCTTTGTTTGACAGTCGCAGAAGTGTTTCTAATGAGCCGATTACACTGCTTTTGTGAAAAAATTCTCTAATTTGAAGTTTTTGTGTATAATTCCGTTACACAAATTAATTCTTTTGAGCTTATGGTTTTAAAAGAACTGATTTTCGGAAACATACTTCTCTTTGAGTCTTTTTGTGCAATTCTATTACACAATTTAACTTTCTTTCAGTTTATGTGTTAAAAAATTGATTTTTGGTAACATACTTCTCTTTAAGGCTTTTTTGCGATTCTGTTACACAAGTAAGCGTCCGGATCGAATAACTCGACGAGCTCGCGAACGCGGGTAAAAGTATTGTCCGAACGTCTTGTTCGACGGAAATTTTCAAAGTCACAAAATTAATTTTTTTTTTTTTAAATATAAGCTTGTAGAGAATGACGAGACGGATTTTTTCTATTTTCTGTATTTTCATCAGATAAGTATTTTTAATAACAAGCATAAAAAACTGAAAAATTTTATTCCTCAAATTCAATTATTTTTAAAACATAAATCGTCTTTACCCAAATAAATATTATTGAAAGTGTTGGAAATTCGGTATACACACGCGGTATACCCCATCGATGCCTACAAAATGAAGAAAAAGTTAAAACTAAAAATTGTTTAATATTGTTTAATTGCAAATTGGGACATATCGGTAACCCCGTTTTTTCAGTTTCGCCAACAAAAAGTATCGAGGGAACTTTAGAGTAGAAACAACTTCCAGTGCGGTGTTGTTCGATCCGGAGGCTCAACTTAACTTTCTTTGAGTGTATGTTTTCTATTATTCTTCTTTAAATTCAATTTTAAAATGTAGGTAATGATAGTGTTAATGAAACCAGCGCATAAAGATTCATGCTTGTCAACCTGTGCTAAGAACAACCACGAAAATGTTTTCCAGAATCAATAAAATGTTATTATCGTTATCAAAAAATAAATATTATATTTCAAATTGACTCAAAAATCATTAGTTGTATCTTAGAATCGAGAAAAATGTTAAAAGTTTTATTTTAATAATAAAGTTTAGACTTTACTTTGTATGATTTGCATAAGAAATCGTTTATGGATATATCTATGCGCTAATCATGAATACGGCATGATTAAAAAATATTAATTACTTAAATTTTTTTTTTTTAAATAAAAATAAATAAAAACTTTTAATTATATTCACAAATCAAAAATAAGAAAATGGTATTGTATTGCCTTCAATCGGGGCTATAATACTTGGTGCTATTATTATTGAAATAAATAAAGATGATAGAATTCTACATAAATATTATACATATGTATAATTTATATAAGACTATTTTAAACAAAATTTAGGGACAATAGCATTACCATAAAGAAACAAAAACCAAACAAAACATCTATAAGAATTAATTCTGTATATTATTATGTGTATTCGACAGTGTTAATGTCTTATGTAATAATGCTTATAAAATTGTTATTGCATAGGTACATTATATACATAAATAGTAGGACATATAAATATAACATTGCCGAATTGTCGAATACACTGCCGATCAATTGTCTTTAATTTCCTTTAAATTTTTTCCAAAATTGTATTCTTGAACTAATACAGATAATAATTTTATAATAGAATTCTATTATTGCATTAAATAAATCAAATAATGGCCATTTTTTACCATTATTGCATATTCTTGTTTTCTACCTCAGAGTTACTGGCGCACTCAACTTTTTTTAAACTACTTTTACAAATTAATTAATAAAACTTTTTGATTCGTCATCAAAAACAAAAAATTCATAGCTAGAATTTAGTCACTGATTGAAATTAGTAAAAAATTTACTTGATTCAAATTTAGAGAGCAGTTCGTAGTTAAAAGTTCAGACACGTCCCACTTTAAAATACCCACATGGAAATACACGAGGAAATGTACGTGGATTCATCCAAACACGTGAAATTGCACTTGATATTTTGGAACAATCAACGAGAAACTATATAGATACCATAGATATAGAGTGCTTCCCGTGATACATAAAAGATTTTGAAGAAAAGTACTGGTACTTTTTATCTTAAAAAATCATGTTTATAGGGAGAAAAAATTATGTGGGACCTAAAAAAGTTCTGCTCAAAACAAAAACAATTAAGTAAGACTTTTTCGTTACTTTTGTCCTGAAGCAGTCCTGCTGAAATGAGACTCGATGGTATTTTAGTCCTATTTTAGCAGTACTTTTTGGTACCGAAATCCTATCAGCACTTATCAATATTGCAAGCAAAAAAAGACATAATGGAACTTTTCTAGTACTTTTGTCCCTATATTTAGGCTTTTAAACATTTCTAAGTACTGATTTGTGTCATACCCAGTTCTTCAGCGACTCTTTATCCGGGATCCTAATGAGAACTCGATTGGACTTTCTTTACTCAGGTTGTTTTTGCGTGAATATTATCTGCTTTATATTCATTAATTATCTGAAGTCACTTAACTTTTCTAAAGCGTATATGTTGCAGTTGAAAATAGATTTAAAGTTCACTTAGATAGTTTCTAATTTCCTACTCAATTTCACTTGAATTTTCACGTGATTTTGAACGTATATTTTATGTGAAAACCCACTTGTATTACTAAATTAATTTTTACATTTTCCCCGCATATTTTTCCGAGAATTTTATAAAATCTTTATTGATTAATTTTCATTTTCTAAAAAATACATGTTTCTTAATATACATATTTGAGTTGAAAATAACCGTTAAAGTTTTAACGGAATTTCACGTTGATTATTTCGAAATACCTACCAAATCGCACGCGAATGTCTACTTAAAACGTTAATGTTTTCTGCGTTATATTCACTGATCCTTCTAATTCATCTCAATTTTCTAAAGTATATATTTAAGTTGAAAATTAAATCAAATATGTAATGGAATTTGTTCTGCGGAATATTGGATTAAGAATCTAGACGTAATCTGAAATATCAAAGGGTAGAAGTAGAAGCATTTCATTTTTTCCAAGTGCATATAATTGACTTATTATTTGGAATGGTTGAATATGGTTAGAGCGAGATCTGAAACGATCCAGTCACGCCATCGGGTCTTATAACGCGACTAACTCGTAATGGCAACCACCATTACGTATAGCACGTATATAAACTTACCACGAATTACGGGCGAAACGCCTTTTCTCAGCGCACTGCCCTACGTAACTTGGCATGGATTTCACCTGCCAGCTCATATGAGGGGTGTTTAGTCGTCTGCAGCACTTGGTAATAACTGCACGCCTCACCTCTCTTCACCCCACCTTAATTGACCTTCAATTTTAGGTGCCTAGCTCGGTCGTTTGATTTAGTCATTCCCACAAAAAGATTTTTTGATAAGGATGCTAGTCCTCAATTACCCTAATGCTTCTATGTGACTACCATTTCTTTCTTCCTCTTCTTTCCTTCGCACTCATGCCTTACGTTCTATATCTCACACACTCCCTTATTTTCCTTAACACATCTGGCTTTTACAACCTCCTTTATGCATTCTTCTCCCAGTTCCGCCTCTCCTAAAATTTTCTTAACATTGTCTTTTGGTCTTTCCATCCTCCCATCTCCTCCTTACCTCTCATACAACCATCCTATACGTGTCCCATGCCTCCTATACTGATTCACATACTCTGTGTTTTCTCTTCTTATCCTTCTTTCCATATATTGATCCTTTTACTTCATTTCCCAGTCTCTATCTAGCTATTTTTGTCCATCTCCCCTCCTCAAACTCCTTCTTGATATCTTTCTAATCCTTTTATATTTGTCAACTTACACTAATTATTGTATCTTGATTCCCCAATCCTCTTCTATCTATCTATTCGCTGCTTTTCTCTATCTCTTTTTTCACTTCTTTATAGCCTATATTTCGTCCTTCCCCTATCCCTGAATCTTTCAAAAACTCATTATGTTCTTCTTTCCACCGTGTTAACTTTAAGACGCTTTTTGTTTTTTTTTTCACCTCTTTGTAACACTCGA
This sequence comes from Amphibolips quercusostensackenii, assembly GCA_032357855.1. NCBI lineage: Eukaryota > Metazoa > Arthropoda > Insecta > Hymenoptera > Cynipidae > Amphibolips > Amphibolips quercusostensackenii. The sequence continues at coordinate 2,435,731 of JAUELO010000347.1, forward strand.
GGTAACACTTTATCCTCTCCCACCCTTACTTTCTCTCCGAGTTTCCATGCACTCTTGCCCATCCTTGTTCCTTATTTATGCCTTTGAGCCTCTTCTTTTACCATATAACCTGGAGTTCTCCAATGTACCCCTAATTCCGTCTTATATATCTCTCTTGTAACTTCTCCATCTCCTTTCTCTCCAATCATCACCGTATCACTACCACATAGCCTAATACCGGCCATGCGATTAGCAAAGAACCTCATTCTCCTATTTCAATATTTTTTAAATCTTATTTTTCCTATTCACTATATCTATTTTATTACTCCAGTCGTTTTCTCAATCCTTTCCGTAATACGCGTCCCATGTTTCCGATTCGCTCGCGTGATCAAATCGAGATATTTAAATCACTTTGCTTCCTCCATCTTTCCAGCCTTCCAACTCGCACTCTATTTTTTTCTCTCCATCCCCCCTTTCTAAACCTCATTACTTTTGTCATATCCGTATTAAGCTTCAGTTTTTTGCTATCCAAGTATTTTTCTAACCCCGTTATTAAAACCATCATTCCTTCCTCATTCTCCGACAATAATAATATGTCATATCATTTTAAGCAGTTTGAAATTTTATATCTTATCCATTAAACGGAATGAAATTTCAGGTACTGAGGACTTAAAATGCATTTAAACTTGAATTAGTTTTTTTTTTTAATTGGACATAAATTTTGATGTTAAAGCCTTAGACTTACAAGGAGAACCGACACCCAAAGGAATTTTGTTTGGATTCATACTCCTCTTGGTCATAATTCATTACCAGACTTGTAATATGCTTTAATAATAAGATGCGCTTCTCAGCTTATTTCGAGAAAAACGTCTTGAATAAAATCCACGCATGTTACATGGACCGCGATGTAAAAATCTTTCAAATCCCGGTGAGATCATGTGGTAGCGCTACGAGTTTGTAACCGGAAAGTTCGGGCTCGATTTCTGCTTGCCTGCAATTTTTGTCAATTTCTTTTTTCATTCAAATTTTTTATTTATCGCAATTAACCATTAAATTTTTTCAAATCGAGCTGAAATAATAATATTGAACCATTTTTTTGTATGAAAAAATTGGTTTTTCCAACCTTTATAACTTTCACTTCAAGAAAATTTATTTTTTAATTAAAACCCTTATTTTTTTATTTAATCAAATATTTATATTTTGTTTATTGGTATTTTCATATGAGATAAAAATTAAATGCACAAAAACAATATAATGAGAATACAATAAATATATAAATATAAAGAAATAGTAAAATGAAAAGATATAAAAGTAGAATATAAATAAAAGACATTATCTATTATCATGTAATATTCATTTTTTGGTATTAGAGCAACAGTGATGCTTTTAACAAAAAATTGCATACGCAATCAAAATTTTTCAAGGATGTCACAACACTGACTTATCATTGTAATATTCGCTTCGGAAGTGATAAAACACATTTATTCATGTAAAAAAATGGTTAAAAATTAATATTCTAGCTTATTTTAAATAAATTCAATAGTAAAATGTAATTCAAAAAAATGCAATTTTAAAAAGTGTTAATGAGAAAACCATCCATACCGGAAAAAGGTTGGCGCTAGTGGAAACACGAACCTAGCCTTTTTACAGAAGTTCAGTTCAGGATTGTTATTTTTTGTAAAAATTGATAATATTCAATAAATACCTTTACGAAAAATTTATTTATATATATTTAATTTACAATTTGTTTATTTTATTATGAAAATTATCTAAAATTATTAGATTATAAATCATTTAATTGGGCGGATAAATTATAAAAACAATGAACAGAAAATAATAGTAAGAATTTTATTGATGCATTTTGGGATGTCGGAAGATCCGACGAACAATTAATCAAACTACCGTCAAGGCGGTGTAGCAGGATATAAAAAAGGATAAAAAAAGTAAAGTACCAGAGAGCCTCAGAAATGATGCAGGAAGTAAAAAAAGAATCTTGGGGAAGAAATTTAAAAACGAATAGAAGAGAATTAGAGAAATCTGCAAATTAATTATAAAACTTTGAAATTTATATAAATGATAATAAATTATAATGCTAATAGTAAAATACATATAAATGATTATATATATATTGAAAGCATTAAAATTGATTCTACACATATGTATATTATGCACTATAGGGCAAAGAATAAAAAAATTATTTTGATAAAATGTCGAATACGCTAGGCATCAAAACGTCACTCTAATGTAAAAAAAGAGATTATTTTTGTAAATTAAAGGTATATTATATTCTGCATTGTATATTACATATACATTAATAGTATTGTAGTGAAATTAAATAATAAAACTTATGATTTTTTAAATTGGAGAATAAAATTTTACAATTGAAAATATTTGACCAAAATAAAATCAATAAGCGTATTCGACAGTGTTATCTCTTTAAAAATCATATCTAGAAATGAAAGTTGGAAGGAGAACATTCACAATAATATATATATATATATATATATATATATAAAGAATACTTTTATATTTTGATATTATATAAACATGATACTCTCAAAGGCGATTTATTAAATACAAATTTTTGATTGCAATTAATTATTCGAAAATTCAAAAATCATCAAGTTTTTAATTAAATTTTTGTAGTTTCACTACTTTACTAATAATGTATATAATATGCAATGTAGAATATACTGTGCTAATAATGTACAAAAATCTTGTTTTTTACAAAACAGTGAATTTGTCATGCCAAGCTGGAAAAGGGCTGCACTTGAGTTTGAAATTCTGTACCATTCCTTTATCAATATCATTTGGTTTCTTGCATGCATAAAATTTGTTTGCCCTAGTCAAATATAAATAACAGTTAATACTTAATGAAATGAACGAAAATATTTAGGAAAGTAAAAAGAATGGATACTATGTGTCCGCTTGAACTCACGAAATTATTTTAGATTTCTCATACAATCACTGGAGTTAAGATGTGCTTGTCTGGATTGTACTCGGATGGAAACCAGCGTACTAAATGGGGTGTAATGATCAGATTTTAAGTTGCATTTTCTGTCCAAATAAATCTAATATTAATACTACTGTAATTCTTGCGCTTGTCACTGTAAATGCATGCGTTCAATGAAACCTTAGTAAATTTTTTTACTGTAAAATGAGTCAAAATTGCTGAAATTTCAGGGAATAGTCACGTATTTATAAGTGAATTTTTATTTTACTTTTTTTCACCTTGCCATTTTGTTCATACCCATTTCATTCATACCCACTTTATCAATCACAAATCATTAAAATATATTTTTTAATTTTTCCATTGATTTTCTCATCGTATTTGTTTTTTCAGTATTAAATCCAAACAGGAAATATGTATTACTCTATATTTATAATATTTTTCCCACGAGATGGTGTGGATTTCACTTCGATAGGGGAGATTGAATCTCAAGACGAAAGCAGTAGGTACTTTCATTCTGAAACTGGTTTGTAATGATTTCTTTTGAAGTTCGAATCAGATCTGCGTTCTTGGATCTAAAACGAGAGACTGTAGTCGATAATTTACGTTGTTATGGTTCTCCAAGGGAAAGAATTTTTCCACATAGTTCAAGTACCGGCTGTAATTTTATAAAGGTAGATTTATTTGAAAATCAATGTGCATTTGAGAAATAAATATCAACTAAATAAAAGTAATAAGCTGCTTATAGAGGCCGTTAAAAAACAAGGTAATACTATTAGGAGCGGGTGAGGGGTAACAGGTTTCATGACGATGTGGGAAGGGGTTAACGCAGAATATGACATTTCACATAAATAATATAAACATGAAAACAATTTTTTTTAAATGCCTGAAAAAATAAAAATTAGTGATTTTATTTTATAAGTAAAGCATTCACATACTCTTTCTCCTATTCTCCTCTTCTCCCCTTTTCACAGAATTTTTCTTTTTTCCCTTGTTTTCAAGAAACTTCCACCTTTTCTCATTTTCCGCTTAAACCCGCACTTAGTCAATAGCCCAGTGGGCACAAACGTTAAAAAACGTCCTTAGAACGGTTCAAAAACGTCCTGAGTCAGTCCAAATAACGTTCCTAAAATATACAATGTTCCAGAGACGTTTTAAGGACATATTCGGAACATGAAACGTTTTTAGAACATTATTTGGTCTGACTTAGGACAGTTTTTGAAACGTTCATATGCGGCCTTCTGACTTACACGTCCCAGGAACGTTTTTATGACGTTCCAATTATGTTCTTAAATCTCGTGCCCACTAGGAGAACCTATTAAGAAAATTTTGATAAAAAAATATTTCGTTGAGATTCAATTCTTTTTAATTGAAAAGTCTACAGATAATTTTTAATTGAATATTTTAACATTCTCATTCGAGAATAGGTATTAGTTTTGTGTAAAATTTAACCCCCCCAATCCCCGTCTTTGTCAAATGTCCACGTCTTAAGACCAACTGAACTCGGAAAAAAGGTTTTTACGAATTTGTCTGTCTGCCTGTCTGTCTGTATGTATGTCTGTATGCATGTCTGTCCGTCTGTCTGCGAAAGCGATAACTTTTGAAAAAATTAAGCTATAAGAATAGCCTTTGGTACACTCGTTGAGTGTCGGAAACAAACGAAAATGAAAATTTTAGACCAAAAGACGCACAATACAAAAAAAGTCACAATATGAAAAACGTTTCTTTCTGAAATCCCTACAAGTTTATCATGACAAATTTTCGAATTTTCTTGGAAAATCGAAAATTCAAATTTTGATCACAGACAAAATATAATGAAAAATAAAAAATTTCATTTTGCGGCCAAACTATGCGAGACACAAAAATCTACGAATTTGTTATTAATAATTTTTGATAGGCTGAGTACTTTTTATTTTATTCGTAAAAATCAACAATAAAAATAAAAAAATAAAATTGTTGGACAAAGAACACAAGCAGAAAAAATAAACAAACAAACATTGTTCTCGCAAAAATGAGCTACAAATTTGTAATTATTTGTTTTTGCTAGGATACGTAGTTTTTGTTTTAATCGTGAAAAATAATATTAATAATAAAAAAAATTAAATATTTTGAAAAACGCCGCAAAATATGAAAAAATTAATTGACAAAAGTTGTTTACCTAAAAAGGATCTGTCAAATTGTTATTAATCATATTTTGGTGGAACACGTAGTTTTTTTCTGACTGTAAAAAAAAATTAAAAATTAAAATATTAAATTTTTGGATGAATGACACAAGATACGAAAAAAGATAAATAGACGAAAATTGTTCACTCAGAAAAGATCTACAAATTTTTTATTTTTAACTTTTTCATAGGGTGTGTAGTTTTTTTTTAATCGTAAAAAATAACATTAATTTTTTTTTTAATTATGGAAAAGTGACGCAAGGTATGAAAAAAAATTAATAGACAAAAGTTGTTCACCCAAAAGAGATCTTCAAATTTTTTATTAATTATTTTTTGGTAGGATGCGTATTTTTGCTCAAAGCGTAACAATAGCATTAAAAATAAACAAATTAATTTTTTGGAAAAGTGACACAAGTTGCAATAAAATATTAATTAACAAAATTCCTTTTTTTATAGGGTGCACACTTTTTTGAATTTCAAAAACAAGACAATGAAAATACATATTTTTTCATATAAATCCATATTATGAATTTCAGTTATATAAATTTATTGAAATGATACATTTTTTAGGGTAGTTGTAAATAAAAAATTATGCAGAATAAAGTACATATATTAAAGTAATGATGAAAAATAAAATTTTCACTTTATTTTGCAATATCGAAATAAGATGTCTTTGGCCAAGGTACAAAAATAAATATAATATTCATTTCACGTAATAGAGTTGAACATAATTTGTAAAAGTTCGCACTTTGATAAAATAGAGTGCGAAGCACGAGATGCGTGATAAGCATGTGTTCGTTAAGGCCGAAGGATCCAATCACCAAATGACATTTGTCGATGCTTTGAGCTTTAATTTTGAAATGTCTGTGCACAAATGTGAAGCAAGTACAAAGACCGATGGCACAGCGCAAGGGAAGTACATTATCGAGCGTGAAGCGTGAGGTAAATATATTATCGAGCGCGAAGCGCGAGATCCAACAGACACGCGTTCTAGGCGTGCTCAAAGTTGCAAGCAGCGCGCGTAGCGCGCGATGACAATGTGCCCGCCCAGCGAGCAGATTTTTCGAAAACAATTCAACTACTTAATTAAAAGTTAACTACTTTGTTAAAAATTAATTTCATTGGTTGAAGATTTAACTACTTTATAATTTATTAAAAATTCGTTTTATATGCTTGGAAATTAATTTTTTTAATTGAAAATTTACCGGTTTCATTGGTGGAAAATTCGAAGTTTTTAGTTGAAAATTTAAATATTTGTTTTAAAATTTATGCATTTTATTATAAATCTATCTTTTTTGAGAGAAAATTAATCTTATTAATTGAAAACTGTACTAGTTGTTTAAAAGAGAAACAAAATTATTGAAACTTAATCTTATCATTTGAATATCCATCACTTTGGTTGGAAACAACCTTCTTTGTTGAAAAATAATATCTTCTGGCTGTAAAGTGGACTGAATGCAGGAAATTCTTCTTTTTGGCATAAGAACCTAACTTTTTGGTTCAAAATCCGTCTTTTTGGGTAAAAAATTCAACTCTTTTAGTAGAAATTTGAGCTTTTTTGAATAAAAGTGCAACTTTTTGGTTAAGAATAATTCTGTTTTGGTTAATGATAAAACGATTTTGGACGAAAATCAACTTTTTGTTCGAAATTCATATCTAAGTGTTCAAAATACAACTGAAATCATCTTTGATTGAGGATCAAACTATTTTGATAAAATTTCGTCTCAATTGGTTAAATTCAATTTTTTTTGATTTAGAAATGGAAATTCGTATGTTATAAAACATCTTTAAAAGTTTTTTGGTAAAAATATTAACTATTATATTGTTCCTTAAAATTTAATCTTTTTTGATTGAAAATTTATCTACTTGGTTGAAAGATGAAATTCTTTGTTAAAAATTCTTTTTTTTTGTTTGTTTGAAGATTCATGATTTTGGTTTCCAATTGAACTATATTGTTGTAAAATAAATGGTTTCGTAAAAAATTAAACTATATTTTTAAAAAGTCATCTTTTTTGTCAAAAATGTGACTGTTTTGTTGAACATTCGACTTTTAGAATAGAAAATTCGTCTCATTGGATTAAAAATTCATCTGTCTTGTAAAAAGTTTGATCTGTTGGTTTAAAAATTCAACTAGTTTAAAATGCAATTGTTTCTATTTGAAGTTTAATGTTTTGTGTTTAGAATTTGAGCAACTGATTAAAAATTCAACTATTGGTTAAAAATTCAAATACTTTTTAGAACATTTGTCCATTTTGCTCGGAAGTTCAACTATTTGGTTCTGAATAATTAATTTTGTTTTGCAAATTTAACTATTATTGCATGTCGAAAATGCATATTTCGACTTAAAATCTTGAGCGTTTCATATTGAATTCAATATGGAACCTATAAATTAATTTTATGTAAAAGAATTGAGTTTTTTATTATTTCCTTATTTTCGTGAAAAATTACTCTACTTCTCCTCTTTTGAGAACACTTTGAGCTGTGCAGTCTGTTAAAATAATATGTATGTTTTGTGTTATAATTAAGTTATTTTTCCAATGAAATAAAAAATAAAATTTTGACGTAAAACGGGGAGTGGGTTGTAATTTTTAAACGGGACCATACATATCGTCATTCCAAACATTTTTTTATAGGATAACTTTAAGAAAACTTATCTTTCAAAATTAGAAAATTCTGAAAGTACCTATCAACCTTTGTATTCGGTATAAGCCCCCCCCTCCTCCAATATATATTGTCGTAATTGAAAAATAAAGAGTCTTTTGGTTCGGTTGTAAACTCGCTTGTAAGTTTTTCTCGATCAGGATTTTTATTCATTTTTATATCTTTACTGAATCTCTACAGGGAAAAATTTTCTTATACATTTTTTTGCCTCTAAGTGGATCATATATTTTCCTGCTGACATCGCAAGTGAGGACTGAAGTTTATGACTATGTCGTCGAAAAATTGGAGACTGCGTTTGATCACCGAATTTTTCACTTCCATGTCCGGGTCCTCAGCTCTTGACTCAGAAAGACGATCTCATCCACCTGGTGCCAATCATACACGAACTGAATCACAACGACACTGTGCGTCGAATGCGAGAACTCGCAAAAGGGTATCTGAGAAGATCCAGATATTTTCGAGCTTTATAGACGACGTAAAACTCCCTACAGGAAAAGGAAGTTTGAATTCCTTATTGATAACTCGTTGTCGCAAAAAGGCCATCAATAAGCAGGTAATAAACTTGCAAAAATTTAGAAAGAAAACAGAAAATTTTTACATATTTTTTGTTTTATCAGCAAATTGTAAGTCAAAATGATCCGATTCTTAAGATCAATTGCCTGTCTATCATAAATATTGATGAGTAGCAAATTTCGACTGTCACTAAAGTATCATTAAAGTCCATTAGCATGAGTACATATACCGCCAGACGACTCCACTTACTGGGTATGGTCTTGCGAACATTTTTCTGTTTATGAGTTGGGTTTAGAATCACTTTATGAATGTAATTAAAACCAGTGATAACCCGCGTCTGCATTCGTCTTTATAGAAGTACTCGCATTTGTCTGAACGTTTGTCCAGAAGAGAGGAAAACTGCAGAAAACCACGTCGCAAGTTCGGCCAGCTTTTCGACAGTCGAGTTTGAAGACACATATTTGACCCTATCCATCGAATTTAAACCATCATCTAAAGAAACACTTTTTAAGGTAAAATGTCAATCCAGAGCCATAGAGATTTATATCCTGATATAGGAAAATTGGAATTTTTGTCTCGCTCAGAAATTTTAAATTTTCTGAAACAATCCTTGCTTTTGCTAGAAAGTTGTAAATATTTCAGCTGTGAAAACTAAGTAAATCTGTAGAAACACTTTTATAAAGAAAATTATTAATTTCGAAAATTAAATATTTGTGTTTTTTTATTAAAATATAATTTGTTAGCTAAAAATTTAACTATTCCAGTAGAAGAATGATCATTTTGGTTTCACAGTAAAAAATAATATTGAACAACGTTATACATAATTTTTTGCCTAATTTAAGATCATTTAGGAATTTGAGCTTCTCTCTTCATTTAATTTAATTTAAGTTCTTCTCTTGGATTGAAAAACCAAATATTTTTGATTGAATGTTAATTCTTTTTGTTTGAGAAGACTACTATTCTGTTCTTGGCAGATAATTCAACTTTTATGGTTAAAAATTTTATTATTTAGTTGAAAATTTAATTATTTTGTTAAAAATGTAACCATTTTTTTTAATTACTCATGCCTGGTTAAAAATTCAACAATTTTGATACAAAAATCCACTATTTGGTTAAAAACTAACTTTTTTTTAAAATTCATATTTGTGTGTTTAAAATTTCACTGTTTGGTTGAAAATTATTCTTATTTGTTTTAGTTGAGCATTAAACTATTTAATTTAAATTACCCTTTGTGTTAAGAATTAATCCTTTTTTATTGAAAAGTCAACTTCTTACTTGACAGTTCAAGCACTTTGTTCAAAATTCCTTTTTTTATTGAGGATTCACCTTTTTGGTTGAAAATATAACTATTTTGTTGAAATCCATTTTTTAAATTTATTTTTCAAATTAAAAATTTTAATTTTTCATTTTGGTTAAAAATGTATATTTTTACTTTCAAATTGATCTTCGCTAGTTAATAATTCAACTGTTAGGTTGAAAATTTATATAATTGGTTGAAGATTCTTCTTTTTTATAAAAAATTAATTTTCTTAGTTGAAAATTCACCTTTTTAGTTGAAAATTCAACTTCTTGGTTCAAAGTTGAACTCCTTTGTTAACAATTCATTTTCTTTTAAATGAATCATTTCAGTTTATATTTTATCTTCTTTTTTTAAATTCAACTATTAGTTGAAAATTTAACTGCTTGTCTAAAAAATAGTTTTCTTTTTAGTTAAAAATTCTTTTTTTTTTAATAAAAATTTATCTATTCCATGTTTTGTTGAAAGATAATATTTTTTGTTTTGAATAACTTTTTTTTTAGTTAAAAAATCAACTGACAGGTTGAAAATTCAACTTTTTGTTTGAAAGATGACCTCCTTCGTAAACAATTCAATTTCTGGCTGAAGATTCCTAATTTTAGTTTAAATTTTATCTCTTTGGTTGAAAATATAACTATATTGTAAAAATCTGTTTTTTTTCAAATTCATTTTTTAAATTAAAAATTTAGCAGTTTCATTTTTTTCTTCTGAATTTATATTTTTAATTCATAATTGATATTTTTCAATTGAAAATTAAACTATTACGTAGAAAATTCACATATTTTGTTGAGTATATTCTTCTTTCTTATGGAAAATTAATATTCTCAGTTAAAAAATAATCTTTTTTGTTAAATATTCAACTACTTGATCAAAAGTTAAATTCCTTTATTAATAATTCATTTTTTTAAGGTTTACTATTTCAATTTAAATTGAGTCTTTTTGTTAAAAAATGTAACTATTTTGTTAAAAATCCTTTCACTTTTGGTAAGAAATTAATTTCTTTACTGAAAGTTTCCCTAATCCATTTTTAATGAAAAATTTATCTTTTCAAGTTTTAATTTTAACTGTTTGGTAAAAATGATTATTTTAGTTGATAATTCAACTACATACTTGGCTTAAAGTGGGACTCATTTATTAAAAATTAATTTCTTGGTATATGATCCATTATTTTAGTTGAAAATTTGCCTATTTTGTTAAAAAATCGTACTTTTTTGTTTGAATTAATTGTCTTTGATTTACAAAAAAAAAAATCTTTTTGGTTAAAATATTAACTATTATAGTATTTTCTAAGAATTCAACTCTTTTGGTTGAAAATCTAACTCGTTGTTTGGAAGTTAATTACTTTGTTAAAAATTCAGTTTTTTGGTTCAAGATTCACCTCTCTGATCATTTTTTTAACTAAAAATTCAATTATTCCATTTTTTGTAGAAAATGTATCTTTTTTGTGAAAGTTCAAGTATTTGTTTGAAAATTTAACTTTTTTAGTTGAAAATGTACGTATTTTGTTTAAAATGCAACGTATTCTAAAACATTTCATGTTAGTCCTAGAAAGTTGTAATTTTTCTAAAAGTGACAGTCGAAACTAGGTAAATCTAAGCAAACACTTTTAGATCTAAAGATAATAATCAGGATTATATGCAAAAGTTCTATACATTTGTTACTTAAACTTTCCTAAAATGAGTTCAGCTGTTAAAGGATCAACCGTGTTGAGAAATTTATGGTATCAAAATGTAAAAGTTAACAAATCATGCATACTCTCCCTTTAATCGATGTATTTTTTTAAATAAGAAATTACGCTATTAATTAAGAACTTCATTAAAACGGCATCTTTGCGTAAAGGGCTTCAAAGTAACAACGTACTTTTGAAACTGTAATGACGTCGTTATAACAAGGTTCATATTGTGCTTCATTAAATTGAGACTCAGTTAGCTTTTGAAGTGTACAATCAAAACAACATGCGTTATTTATTTGCTCGTTTTTTTTGCTATCAAGTATTCTATTACGTAAAATGGAATGAAAGATGGCTTATTAACTCATAAAGATGTTTGAAGTTATTATCTCAAATAATTTATTATACTAGAAATCAAACACGCGTGTTACGCGAAAAATTGTTTTTGGTTTTGACTTTAAAAAATTTAGATAAAAGTATTAAATTAGGTAGTGTCTATACGTCCGGGCATAAGCCACGCCCCCTTCCCTTTTCCAGATCCCCCTTCCCCTTGTCAAAGTCCGTCCTTTAAGACTCGCCAACGTTATAAACATACACAAACGTACGGAGTGTTAAATTAATTATAATATATAATTGTTGCATTTCATAATATCTCAACTTCGAAAGTATAGAAAATTAAGGGGATTTATATTTGAAATGTCGAATCTTAAACCAAACAAATGGATTTTCATCAAAATAGTTTACCTTTCAACAAAATTGTTGAATTTTTTACCAAAAAAGCTTTGAACTTTAAATCAAAGCAGTTATATTCAGTCGGAAAAGATGAATTTTCAACTAATATGATGAATCCTTAACCAAAAATATAAATTTTTAACAAATAAGTTCCACTTTCAACCTTTTGCTTGCATTCTCCACCAAAAATGATGAATTCTCAACAAAATATTGTGATTTTCAATTTAAAAATATAAATTTACAACATAAATGTTGAATTTTCTATTTATTTTTAACCCAAATATATAAATTTTCTACAAAGCAGTTAAATTTTTAATAATAAAAGACCACTTTTTAATGAAAAATGTTATAGTTGATATTACAACCAAAAAATAATATAATTTTAACCAAAAAACAGTTATATTCAACCAAAAAAGACGAATTTTTGACAGAATCTTTGAATTCTTAACCAAAGCAAAATAATTTTTCAGTACACAGTTGCATTTTTGACAAATAAGACCAAAATTTCTACCAGAGGGAAGAATTTTAAAACCAATAATACAAGCAAGGAAAATATGTTTGATAATTTATAAAAATTGATATTTTAACTTCAGAATTAATATAGGATTTTTATTAAAAATATAGAGATAATCATTCCCATGCTTTGTTGTTTAAAAATAACAATTTCCTATAGAAAAAGTTAACATAACAAAAAAAAAGACTGTTTAAGATTATAAATCTTCTAAACCTAATATTTTTTAATTTAAAATAACCGATTTTCGGTGTAAAATGTCAACATAACCTAACACTGTTAATAATTTTTTAATCTTCTTTGAAATCTCACATTTTTCCATTTTTTTATCGGTGTTAATAAAAGAATTCCTGTGAAAAACGTGAATATAACTTGTAACTGTTAAAAAATTGAAAATCTTGTTCGAACTGTAATGATTTTCATTTTTAAATATTAATTTTTGGTGTCAAATGCTAACGTAATATGAAATTGTTAAAAAAATTCCTTTTTATAAAAATAATAATTTCCAGCATAAAGCACTAACATGAAACATGTATAAAATTTCAAACTTGGGTGTTTAATTTTGAAATTTCCAAATATAAAATATAAAAGCCAGGCAGGAAAAAAGAACAATGAAAAAATGAAAGTGGGGTACAGATTTTTAGATTATTTTTTAATTTCCGTGTTGCTTATTTAAATAACACGTTCGTTCCGCAACACTGCTTCGACCCAGGTCGCTGATCAATCTCTCTAGCAATCACACCAGGCAAAGAGCCACGCGTCATTCACTTTACTAACACTCTTCCTCATGCATTTCTTATAAACTATTTGTCGCCACACTTTTCTGCATTGGCATACCTCTTCTGCTGATTTTTTTAAATTGAGCGAAGTACTTTTGTTATGAAATTATTTCACCTTTCGCTCCACATTTTTTTTCAATTCTGCAGGAAATTTCTTGCACGGCAACGCACATCTCGCTTGGGTATAATTAATTTAATTTCTGCGAAAACTGCCGCAACGGAATAGAAGTGGAGAAGGGGTTTACACGCAGAATAGGATATGGATTCTAATCCGAGTAGATACTCACCCTGTGCTTGTTCGCATTTCAATGAGACCCAGTCATAAGACATTAGACGATTCTGTCTCTACCATTCTCTACTTTCAACCCCCCCCCTTCCATAGTCTCGTTTTCCTAAATTCCCTTCTGGGTTCTCACTGACACTTTGAAATTGCTCATATCGTTATTACGTGTATGAAACCAGCAATTCAGAACTGAAGGGACTTGACAGAAGTTCCAGGATGTATATATGTCTTACAAAAGGAAGGTGTATTATTATTATACCATTTAGCCATATACCTTTCGGGGTAAGCGTGACTACTCGGTGACGAAGAAAGTAATTTAGGTCTAAGGTATAGATTTTATAGATTTATCTAGAATTTCCGTACTGCTTATTCAAACAACGCGTTCGTTCCGCAACACTGCTCCGACTCAGATTGTTGATCAATCTCTTTTGCGATCACCCCAAGTGAAGAGTCTCACAAGTGCATCATGTAAAGCTCCCCACTCGGACCCATTAGTATCCAAGGTCTTTTGTTTCAGGCGTTATTCATTCCACTGGAACTTTTCTTCATTTATTTCTTATAAGCTATTTGTCGCCACAATTTTCTGTTTTGGCACACCTCTCTCGCTTTCTTTACGTCCATGCATTTTCTCATGCAAGCGCTTGTGTTTGCACAGTAAAAAAATTATTTATGTTGCAGAGCATTTTGCTCTAACGATCATTCGATTTTTGAGATCATAATGATCTGTCTATTTAGATCACTTTGATCAGCTTTCAAGGTCATTTTTAAGACTAAACAAAATGACCGCTAATTTTTGGTGCCGATATCAGAACGACATAACCTCA
>JAUELO010000347.1:2554188-2565860 GCA_032357855.1 Amphibolips quercusostensackenii
ACTACCGCGTTGTTTCCCAAACCAGTGTAATCTGACGCAAAGTATGATTTAACGTCGACTGCGTCCAATTCGCATTATTTTGCATTTTGATCCAGGTTTACATGGTCAAGAACAGAAAGTGCTGTTGCACTAAAAATAATGCAAGTGTTTCAATTATATTACTACATTATGTTTTAAATTGTTTCATCAGAAAATTAGAGCGTAAAATAATTTGTTATTTCAAAATTTAGAGAGCTACGTTCTAAAAAATTGATAAACGTTGTAATTGAAGAGTTCTACATATGAAATATTGCTGTGCTTTATGCGCTGGAATTTATATACAAAATTTAATTATACCCTTTTTTGTCGGGACATGAACAAAAATCAACTGTGACTCTCCTGCCTCGTTTCGTCTCTTTCTTTTTCCCTTTATCAAATGCCAGCTACGGACATTTCTGGACGTTTCTGCGCCTAACGGTCGCCCATCGGAAATCCGTAGACAGCTCCAAAAATAAACGGCGAAAAAATGCCAACCGAATAACGCTACGCAGCAGTGATTGATACGCCACGCAATAATACCCGAAGTCCTGGATAAAAAAAGTTTGAACGAATGGGCAAACGGATGAACGCACTCGAGCACTCTCATTCCTCCTGCAATGGCGTCACCATTCAGGCTTTTGCACACCCACATGACCGCGTTCATTAATGGTTTTGGTTACGATACATCAATCAGACCAAATCAGAGCGAGATTTTCGTTTCATTAAGTTTAAAAACACGCGCGATTCCTCGATATCATCGGATTGCGCCACTGACGAAGCAACAGATTTTATCAAATCAAAAATTTGTGCTTTTAGAGCATTTATTTGCACAGAAAGAAGTGGAGGTACGAAATGTTGCAGGTAATCTGTCCAGCAGGGTAAGCGTGAGGTGGGTACTCCAAAATAAGGTAAACTTTTCGTGGACAATTACAAATATCTCCTGCAGGCTCCGCTAGAGTTAGCAGTTTCCAGGGATGTAACCACGGAAAGTTCACCTCAGTTTGGAATAATGAGCTGACTATAACTCTGCTTGAACGATTACCTAGGTCTAATTTTTGTGCATGCGTATTTTGAATATCACTCTCTTTTATCTCGTCAATCTACTGTCTGGTAAAACTGTTTTTCATTTTGATTATAAACTGAAGAAGTGCAATTTTTGGTGGCAAAGACAACCAAGTAGGATGCGTCTTGTTAAATTACTCTAGTGTACGCTCGGGTTTTTCCAAAAACCAGAGTAAGCTAACAAGGCGCACCCTGCTAGGTTACCTTTGCCAGGCGCGGTAAAAAGTGGACTTTCTAATTTCAAAACAAAATATAAACATTTTTACTAAAAAATATTTTCAAGAGAAAAAATAAAATAATATTTGGAACAAGTATGCACCATCATTAGACCTCAATATTCAACCACTTGGCCGTGAAACCTGACCCCAGAAAACCAGATTCAATACTGTAAAAACTAGAGATCTCTTTTTTTACGGTATCATTTTTCTCGTGTCCTGCTTATGCATATGATGACTTCAAGCTGTTATTTTTAATGTAAAACAAATGAATCTGGGTTCCCACCAGTAGTTTCATTTGAGTACCATTCGAGACTGTTTCTTCTGAGTCTTATTGTAATACTTGAAACTAGCCCTGAAATAAAACATCGTTTTTACAGTGAAATAAGGGACCGTCCATAAGCTACGTTACCACTTCTGGGCTCTTTTTGACTCCTCTTCAGCATAAAAAACCTTAAATTCTTAAGAATTGAAGTCAAAATGTATTACATTTTTTAAAAATGAGTTGAATTTTCAACCAAAAAAGACTTTCTTTAGAAGAAATGAATTTTTAACACAAACAGGCGAATTTTCAAAAATAAACATTCATTTTTAACCAGTTGGTTGAATTCCATACCAAATAGTTGAAATTTGAAGCAAAAAAGGTGAAATTTCAAAATAATAGATTAACTTTTATCCAAATATTTAATTTTCAAGATAAAAAATAATTTTTTTAAACAGTTTGTTTTTCAACAAAAAGTAAATTTTCAAGTAAGAAAGATGAATTTTCAACAAGGAAAGAGTGATTTTCTACCATAACCTTAATTTTCAATAAAAAATTACGATTTTCAACATAACGGTTGAATTTTCGAACATAAAAGACGACTAATGAAATAAAAAAATAGTTGAATTTTTAACGTACGTATTCGCAACCAAATGGTATGATTTTAAAACAAAAGTTATCATAATTAAACCAAAAACATTTTCTAACCAAAATGTTTGGATTTTGAAGTCAAGAGAATTAATTTTGTTAAAGGCAGTTGAATTTTCAACTCGAAAAGTTGAATTAAAAAAAAAGAGTTAATTTTCAGCCAAAGAAGATTATTGTTCTTCCATAAAAGATGAAATATTAACCCTGAAAAACGAATTTTTGACCAAATAGTTGACTCTTTAACCAAAAAGATTAATTTTTAACAAAACGAGTTAACTTTCTACCTTTAAGGATGAATTTTCAACAAAATACATCTATATTTCACCAAATAGTGAAATTTTTAACTTATAAAGGATAATTTTTTAACTAAAAATAAAAAAGTTGAATTTTCAAACAAAAAAGAGGAATTTTCAACCAAACAGTTAATTTTTCAACCAAAAAGGTAAACTTACCGCTAAGAAGATTAATTTTCTACCAATTTGTTAAGCTGTTGAAAAAATTTTATTTAAAAACAAATAGTTAAATTTTACACTCAAACGAAGACTCTTCAATAAAGAAATGAATTTTTTATGATGTAGTTTAACTTCAATGTTAGTAGTTTATTTTTCAACCCAAAAAGAATAATTCTCTTTAAAAAATATATTAGTTGATATTTCAACCAAAAAATATATTAATTTAAAATAAAAAGCAGTTGAATTCAATCAAAGGAGACGAATTTCCAACAAAGTAGTTGAATCCTCTACCAAAACCGATTAATTTTCAATGAAGCAGTTGCATTTTTAACCAAAATTCTTAACCAAGTAAATTAATTTTCTATTAAAAAAAAAATGTTAACCAAAAGATAAATTTTTAACTAAAACGATGAACCTTGAACAAAAAAATAAATCAATACCAAAAGAGTTCAACATTTAACCAAATAGTTGAATTTTCATCACAAAAATGATTTTTTAACCAAGAAGATTAATTTTCTACCAAGAAACACGAATTTTCAAAAAATGCATGAATTTTTATGCAAATAGTTAAAGTTTCACCTGAAGTGAAAAGAATTTTCAACAAAATAATTACATTTTTAACCAAAAAGAGGAATCTACATCCTAAAAATAAATTTTCAACAAAGCAGTTCAACTGTCAACCACGTAGTTTAATTTTGATCAAAAAAATATATTTTTTTAAAAAATAGTTATATTTTGAACAATATAAATAAATTGAGAATTTTTTAACTCTAGGTCTGCCAAATTCTAAAATTTATAAAATTTTGTTGCTTTCTGCCGAGACGGAAGCTTTCTGTGTGGCAGGTTCCGAGATAGAACTTGTCATTAGGGCACCTCGACTTTTTTTTCGATGATCAACATCTTATAATTTTAAAAAAGTACCATGATTTTCAAAGATCTGAGTTAAATAAGTCCGACTTGTAGACATCACTTAATTCTCTAGAAGAAAGATTGTGGAAAAAATGTAAATATAACAGACCGTAAATAATGTTCCCAGAAACCTGTCATCGTTCCTTTGTAGGCTTCATCACTTTGAAAGAATTGTCCGCTTTGATTAGGCTAAAGCGCATATTTTCTCTTTCCAAAAATAAAATTCTTGTTTGTTAGCCAGTCTGATTTGAAAGAAATCGTAAAATTTTGAGCATACCTGAAAGAAATTTAGGGCATGAGTGGTACAATATATTTTTGAAATCAAATTTCGATCAAGATTAAAAATAAAAGTAAAAATTTATATGAGAAAAGGCAAATATGCCCATTCCTGTGGTCACCTCAGAAATCCGGTGTCCCGATTCCTGAATAACTAATTCGATTAACAATTTTTTATTTAATCTAACCAATTCATTAATTTTACTTTCAGAAATATGCATGATTCATTATGACAGAATAATGTTAGAGATTGTAATTTTTAGAATTTCAATTTTTATGGAGATTGATGAGGAATCGGGTCACACAAATGACGTATTAATTCAACGATTAAGCGTGATTTTAGATAAAAATAAACTAAAGAATTGTCTAATTGTTTTCAGTAAAAGTTAATTCTATTAAAGCCTAAATTTATTTTTGTTTTCGACGAATGATTCCCGTATAATATAAAACACGAGAATAACAATTCCAATATTTTTTACCAAGTAGAGGAGATCACCCTACAGTAGATAAATTACTTTACAATAGATAATTATTAACTCAAAATACTAATGTATGTAAAATAATCAGTTGAATATAATTAATAGTCAGGTCACTATACGCGTTGATGAATTAAAATTATTATTAATTATTTCAGGTATATTTGTGTTTTTAATGCTTTACATTCATTAGGCTCTACTTACTTTTTACAATTGGAAAATAACTATGATTGACCAAGGATTGAGTTTCAAAACTAAAATTCATGTTAAAAAGAACACATAATTATTGTACGTTTAAAAATAAATGCAGAATTCAAGTGCAAAATCACCAGAATAAATATATTGACTCATATATTGATGAATGGCTTGATTTTTTGCAATAGCAAAATATTTATGAAAAACAGTTTATTATCATAATTTTTATATTTTCGTTAACCCAAACTGTCACAAAAATGTAGCCACGAAATGTCTCTTTAAATTTTGACCCATTTTTATATGTATTGATCTATAAGAGATAATTCCATATTTGACAGAACACTGTTTTTAACCAAAAATTTAAAAACCTCCTTAAAAATGATTAATAAATTTTCACCGTTATTGAATGTATTTCTGTGGATAAAAATATGTTAGAGAAAAATTGTAGATTCCTGAGAAAACAGGTTTTCCAGGAAATCGTTTAAGAAAATCTTGGAAATACTTGAAGTTTTATTAATAGAATACGTTAAAATAAATTGACATTCCCGAGTAATTACATCACATCTTTCTAAAAGTAATTTTATCGTATTTAAAAATCATCTTTATCTACCTATGTCTAAAATATTTGCTCATACCTCTAAACTTTTTAATGACAGAAATACAGTAGAATAAAAAACAGCAAAAGTTGAAAGAATTAAAAATAGATCAACAGTATAGGAAACCTTGATCTGCTTAAAGGATTTTTAAAGCTATCTAGAAAATAATTTTATTTCTTATTCATCATTCAGCGAAGACATATGTAATTTATCCCATAAGGACTGTCAGGCCTAGATGTCCCAAAATGATAAAATCGAGATTTAAAACAACTAAATTTAGAAAGAAAATTAATTACCTGTTTATGAACAACCAGTCATTATAATTAGTTAACTAGTTAACAGACTGTGTACTCTAAAATGTATACTGTGGTGTTTGGTATTCGAGCTCGATGAGCTAAAACCGCTGAGCATCAGTTCACTTCAAGGGACAGTAAACTCCCGTTTCAATGGATGACTATTTGCAGTTTGGACAATTTCATCACTGCTACACTGAACTACCGGATAAACAATCTTAAATAAACAAGTAGTGAACGACAATGATGAAATACGTTAACTCCTAACCATGTAAAGTTTCGAATTCAAGTGTGTTTGCTCTGCTAAGTATCTAGCGGTAGTGCTCAGAAAAAATAAATACGGATGTTACATTCATCTACATATATGTTGGGATGCTCAGATCACGCCTAGGTCAATTAGAGTAACAATAATAAAGAAATCAGCTGTATCTGTGCCAGTATCACAAAAATTGAGGATACCTAATTTAAATGGTTATATCAACATTTTCAATCAAGCAACTTGAAGACAATTACCATAATCAATCTATTCCTAGCGTTTTAATTTTTCCACTTGATTATATATTTAAAGTTAATTAAATCATACACTTTGTCAAACATTTTTGGCACGACTAGAGCGTTTCCTACTAAAATTCACTAAAGATTTTGAAACGGAATTACACGTTCAAAAAGAAGCGAGAAACTTTTTTAAAAAACGGTTGGAAAGCTTATGAATTTCTGCCTTAAATGATTCCTAATAGAGATAAGCTTGGTCTTTTAAAGAGAAGATACCACGTGAGTAGTTTAAAAAAAGGTAAGAATTTCTCGAATTTTGTAACTCAACTTCAACTTGTGGCATGCCCGTAGAAATTGGTAACAAAAATCTACAAATCATACCACACAGTGTTTGAAGTCTCTTCTCTAATTCAAGTTATTACAATTTTTAAAAATCTTCCCAGGTTCCCAAGATAATACAAGAAATTTTCAAGCGTGTCTGCGTCGAGTTTTAGTCGCTCAATTGTCTTGAATTAAAGGTAAGATTTTAAAGACTATGTCGTATAAATTTAAGATTTTTGCTACAACTTTTCTAGGCCACGCCACGAGTTGGACTCGAGGTACCAAATTCAAGAAATTCTTGAATTAAAAAAAAAAAATTCTTATGTGTTATATATTCTCTTTAAAAGGTCAACAATTTCCCTAACAGAGGTCATTTGACGCGAAATTTCATAAATTTTTTCAACAGTTCCTTAAACAAGTTTTCCGCTTTTTTTTTGAACGAGTAATCTCATTTACAATTCTGCAGTAATTTCGAATAGTACTCGCGCTAGTCGTACCGACAATTTCCGACAGTAGTGTACCAGTAATTTAAAGTAATTTTATGTATGCAAAAATCGATTTCCGTTTTTTCTTTTACAGTTTGTGGAGGCAATATGCTAATTTGTATTCATTATGATTTCCGATTAATCTACGATAATGTGAATTTAACAAGCATTCAAATTGGATACTTCCTGAACTGGAAACTCTTTGTAGACCAGGCATCTCGTACGAAAAAAGGCCTTTTTACTGTTTCAACTATGTAGAGCATTTTTTTTTTGCTAAAATGTTTTATTTTGTCATCTTTATGTAAATTTAGCGAATATTGACCCTTTCATTGCATTTTAGAGTAAAATGGCTGTCAGAAAAATTATAATAAACAAAAGTTTGAGAAAGCTCAATTAAGTAGAACCTTCTATTTTCAATAGGTGCCGAATTATGATCCTTCAAAATAATAACCGATTTTTTTTGATCAGCTAAGAAATTAAATTCTGAAGTTTGCATGCGTACTTGAGAATCTATTAATAAAAAAAAATGTTATGAATATTAATTGAAGCAGTCGTAATTGTTTGTAATTCTAAAAAAAAAACAATGATCTAGTCCTGCTAGGTCATATAAGGTATGACCTCCCAAAGTTGACTATTTTTCACTTATTTGTCCGGGAAAATGACTTTAGTTCAGTTTTTTCGATATTTCTCGTTTCTGGATAAAGCAACGTTTATGCCGTTTCAGAAAACGTTAAAGAATAGGAAATCCCGCGCTTCATAAAATGTGCAAAAAATTGATAGTCTCAAGATTATTTAAATAATTGTTAAACAATTGATTTTTCAACGGAAAAAATTTGTGTTTATAAAAAATTATATGCCATCAAAATGTTTAAATACGGTCGTGAGTAGAAGTGTTCAGTACACACAGGTTCTTCCGAAAGGAAAGTGTGAAAGTTGCTTTGTCAAAACTCGTGACCTGTGGGACTTAAAAAAATAATTTTTTTTTTAGATTTATGCAAAATGTTCTGCTCTTCTTCTTTTTTTCTAGTTTTTTAACATTGCTGCATTTAGAAACGAGCTATTCAATAAAAAATGAATAAGAAGAATTTCTCCTGACAAATGGGTACAAAATAGTCAACTTTGAGAGGTCATACCTCATGACCCATCGCAGTAGATAACTACCGCCACTTTAAAAAACAAATCCGGTTACTTTGGAAAATCATAACTTTACTTGCTGTTGGACATTTATCACCAAAACGCAATGGAAATATTCAATCTACTGTTCTACGCAAACACTATTTTTGAAATTTTTTACAAAAATATTTCCGAGACGCGTGGTAGTCATTTCTGACAAACTTGGAATTGTATCAGGACCACTGAAGAAACCGTTTTAGCAAAACAACGCACTCTACCTAGCTCAAACAGTAAAAAACCTACGAGATGCCAGGACTATTAGTAGACCAAAGAGTTTTAAATTGTAAGAGATAACTTTAAAAGTCCAATAGAACGCTTTCGCCAGAATTTTATATCGAAATTTCAAACAAGCTCTGCTTTCTTTTATGACGTTATCCTGAAAGGAACCCCATCTTCTATAAAAATAGCAAACAAGAGTTTAATGTTAAGAAAAGAAAAGCAGATAATAAAGAAATTGAAGGGAAAGACAGTGCCAGGAACGATCGCATTAAAATTGAACATAGTTGCCGTCTTGAGTATCTTCATATGTCGAATCTTCTAAAATCAAACGATCGTATCAGGAGAGTTCGAATTTCGAGTTAAGCTAAATCCCCTTCGTATGCTACAGTCTACAGTCTGCACCCACTCCTTTCACCCTTATGCCCCTCACCAATTTTCTTCTTCCTTCTCTTCGTTTCCGCGATTTTAGATAGCGTGCCTGAAACACGTATCCCATGCAATCGTTCGTTGCAATTTCGCCTAGAAGCAGGTACCTTCTTACCAACGAGAAAGGAAGTCAGCGATCGAAGCAATACGAAAATATGTTTGTTGCAGTAACCCATTCTATCCAATAGCCAATTTCTTTCATTGTGCTTAACACTACTAGATTTAGTTTATTGGGTAATTTTCTGATAAAGCTATGAACGAAGCTATCAACGTCCACACAACATTCTTTATAGCTATTTAAGCCAATGGAATTCCAATAATGAATATAAAATTTCTTCTTATCCCTTTCATCCGACTTCCACAGGCAAATCAGAAACCAGGACGTCTTTACCAACCTTTTTTAATAATTTGAATGTTCTTATTTATTATTTACTAGCTTATCTGGTCAAGAAATCTAACGATATTTTACGATTTTTGTAATGTTCAATTCTATAATAAATAAACTTACTAATAAAAATATAATATATTCAAAATGATTTAGGCTATGAATTTTGTATTGTATTGTTCTAATTGAATTGTAATTCAGGTCTGCTAAGCTGGCATGACCACCCACTTTCAAATTTGGCTTCGAGAAGAAGATGAGTTTCTATATGAATTGCATAACACAATTGACTAATTATATTTGATTAGCAAAAATGACCTATATCCTTTCTGATTGTGACGTATCATTTCCGGAGTACTTTTTAATGCTGAACACAAAGCTAGCTTCTGTTCTATTTTAATTTCAATTCGGATTAACCTTCTTTAGGATATCTCGAAAAACGAGCACTCTTATTTTTAATTCCCGAAAACTTGTACCTGATACTGTTCTTGGCATCAGATGTTCAATTGTGGAACATAGGACGATCACTCTCATTTCATTCGTTTCTGAATTTCACACTTTTTTCAGTTTTTTGAGAATATCTTAGAAATCGTAATAGATATTGCTGAAGTAAGATGAAATTCGAAAACTGCGTTAAAGACGCATAGAAATAACCTGCGATGAGGGCGGAAAAATATTTTTCGTCCTTTAAAAAAATTATTTAGTAATTTTGTATTCATTATTTTAATTGCAAATACCTAGTCAATTAGAACTGATAGCAACAAACGGAAACCAGATTCGTGTTCAACAATAGAAAAGCACTTTGGAAATAATATTTTGCATTCAGGAAGGACATAGGTAATTTTTAATGATCAGTGTTCTGTAGAAACTCATCGCTTTTTTGAAGCTCAAATTCAAAGCGGAGGGAAGCCATCTTTGAGCCTCAGGTATATAGCATTAACGCTTTATAAACAAAAAAATTGTATTTGGAAGGCACAGAGATAGCATTTTTTTATTTTGAACATTTTTTATTTTAAACCAAATTTCATTATAAATGTTGTATTGTTAGTAAAGAATAATTTGTATTGCAATAAAACACATTTCAAAGAAAGTTTTCTTATACTCAGAGCCAATACATTTTTTTTTGATTCCATAAAATGTTCTTGAAACGAAAAAAAACTTTTTTCTGAGTATTGTATCTTACGTATTTCTCAACTTTGAATTTAGTTAAAAACTTTATAATTTTAGCATTTATTTGTATTCAAACTTTCAAACTTTCTGGTGATATCCATGGTTGCCATTGTCTCAAACAATTTCAAAATTTTGAAAGTACTTCATTTTTCTCTTTCTTCAGCAACATCGGAACTTAATAGTCAGGCCTAAATAAAAATATATTTGAAGCGTCGATAAAAATATTGTAACCGTCATTTTCACACAAAAATAAGTTTTTCAAGAACTCTATGCTTATAAGAAATAACATGTAATAACATAAAAACAGTAAATAGTCAAATATGGTACAATATCAATCATACAATAAAAGGATAGAAAGGGATAGTACGTCAAAGACAATTTTTTATATCAAGCAAAAAAGAGTGTGAAGAGTTTAAGCATTTTTTTATGTATCAGAAAGGACATTACGACAGCGCATTTATATAATTTTGTCCTCAGAGACTTTAAAAAGATCGTCTATCAATATTTCAGCTTCGGTTGTTTCAACCGTTATTTTGCAAAGCAGTCTTGTCTTCAAGGGGCTTTTGCGAAAATGTAAAATTAACGAAATAGAAAATAATGTGGATATTAGATGGTAAATATACTGAATAAAAATTATCATTCATATTACCCTGGTTGTAGTTAGATGGTGATTGTAGATGTCAGAATTTCCAGTATATTTCAAAATCAGTCAAGACATATAATTTTTTATGTGGGTGATTCTGAACCAATCTATCTAAATTATTACATTTTCCAAATAGCGGAATTTCATTACGCATAGATTCATTTTTCAGTACGAATCCCAGGGGCAGGGGGCTTTTCGCATCGAAATTTCGGTACGAATAGCCGAATTTTTTCGTTACATGTAGTGTAGATACTTTGTTTATTTAACGAAGTATCTCGTCGTCCTGAAATTCGGGATGACTAGTCCAATATTTTATATAAGCTTGGCTAGTCGTAGCGAAAATTCGGGACGACTAGCCCATCCCCTTTTCCAAGTCCCCTAAATTTTCCGGACGACTAAACACAGCCTTTATTTAAACTTAATATTTGGTACCTTTCACATTTAAGGGCCCTGAAATTGCTAAATTATTCTTTTGGATTTGAAAAGACTTTTATTCATATAATTATGTAAACAAATAATAACTTCAAAAAAATTATTTCTTTAATTTCTTGTAGCATTTTCTTTAAAGCAAAAGAATGTTACTTTAGTTAAAGAAAACACACTTAACACATAATTTCTTCATTTAAAAAACAAAAAACGATGCATACTAGGGTTGTTCAGTCAAAACATGTGTTTTAATGTCAATTTGCACTGTTTTTAAATACGGAGGCTATTAAAGTCCACTTTGAACCGGATTGAAAGCGACGAGCGAGCACTCTTTTGTAAACACTCAAAACCGTATATATATATGGTTACAATATGGTTACAATAATAAATAAGCAGTCGCGGACAATTGTCCAGGGATGTTCCCGAAGGAATAACTCCTAAGCGGAGGCGCAACAACCGCACAGTGGGGTGAAATCGGAAAACGAGGTTCAAAATGACATTTAGAACGCAATTATGCACCGATTTTAGAATTT
>JAUELO010000347.1:2648295-2660380 GCA_032357855.1 Amphibolips quercusostensackenii
TAAATGGGTATTTTGAGGAGCTTGACGAATCATTCTATAGAGATGGCATTACTAGACTAGAACACCGCTATGAGAAACGTATCAGCCTTGGAGGAGATTATGTTGAGAAATAAAAAAAAAAAAATCTTAAAAACGTTGTTTTTCTTGGTTAGGCCGGAAACTTATCAATCCACCCTCGTATTAAAGTCCCTTAGCGAGTGCATATACTGATAGACGACTCTACTTCACTGGGCAGGGGCCTGTAAAAATTTTTCTTTCACTAAGGTGGGTTTAAAATCGCTGTATGGATTGAATCACATCCAGTGATAACCCGCGGCTGCATCCGACTATATTAGAAGAATTCGCATCTGCCTGAACGTTTGTCCAGGGCAGGGGAAAAGTGCAAAAAACCACCTCCCGAGTTTAGCCGCCTTTATGACAGTTGATTTTGAATTCAGATATTCGACACTACCCATCAAATTCATTCAATCAACCTTAGTGTCAAACCTCACACTCGACATTAGTTAAAATGCGGCGAATACACAATCCGGTTGTCCATCGCAGATAGTCACCCATCCGAGTATTATCTGCGCTCAAAATTTCTTGACATCTGGACTCTTTCCGAGTCGCTTTTGCCCCAGCGTTCATTATTGTCCCAGTCTATCCTACATGAATGTGAATTCTATCAAATAAAACACTCACCTATAACAGTATAAAATACTTCCAACATTCGACGCTCTAGCCGCTTAACCTAACTATTTTCTTTTTTCTAATTAGCACATACTTGAAAAATTCTCGCTTAATTTTCTTTTTTCTAATTAGCACATACTTGAAAAATTCTCGCTTATCGGTCTGATGACGAGCTAAAAAGCTGAAAAGGGATTTCATGAAACCAATTCATTCTGTGCATGTCCGAGGTCAAAAGTGAGATTAACGATCTTTGAAGAGGTCTAGACTTGCGACTAGTGGAAAGAAAAGAGACAGAGAAAGGAGAGAGTGAATGCCCCAGAGAAAGCAAAAGAACAAGGAACTCGATGGCGAGAGAGATGGGCGAAGAAAGAGCGTGGGTGCAGCTGGCTAGTAAAAGTTGTAATTACAATAAATCGCATTGTAATTGCCACCACGATTGCCGGAAAGTAAACAGGCAGAGCTCGTAAATAAAGCTGTGCTTCCGAAGTTTAGTTGGACGTTGGCCGGCACGGAGCGCTCTCGCTTTTTTATTGCCACTGTAGACGACATTCCACCCAGCAATGACGAGGTTATTCCTTTTTTATATTTTTTTTTATTCCATTTCTCGACGAAAATGAGGGCAAAGTGAATTCGCACTTGGAAGCTTATGACTAATTCTGAATGTACATTATTCGCAAAAGCCATTTCCGTAATGCGAGTACACTTCAAGTTCTGTTTTGTAAATACATTATACTTTAACGAAACATTTATAAAAAGCAGCGAAAGGATTTTTTTTAAATATATATTTTCCACACATTTTCTAATTCTAATTTCGAAATTCGCTGACTTTTTCTTGATCTTCCTAAAATTTTCTTTCAGGTATAAAAACAACCTTTACACCTAGGAGATCAATAATGTTAATGCAAAAAATGCCTATCCTGAAGTTACGTAACAGGGATGTAGAATGCAGAAATTTTGAATAAGAATTTTTAACAAAATCGTTGAATATTTAATCAACGTAATGAATCTCCGATGAAAAAACATTAATTCTCAACGAAAGGTGTAATAGTTTTCAACAAAAAAATATCAATTTCTGACAACAAAGTTTAATTTGCGACACAAAAATATGAGTATTCTAGCCGAATAAATTTTTAACTAAAAAAAATAAATTTTTAAGAAAAAAGAGATTAGTTAGGTTTTCAGTTGAAAAATTAATTTTTAAATAAAAAAGCTCATTTTCAACAAAATAATTTAATTTCTAAACAACAAAATTAATTTTTAGCCAAAAAAAGAATAGTTAAAATTTAAGAAAAATTAAATTTTAACAAAAAAAAAACACAATTTTCAAAAAAAGAAGTTAAATTTTCAACAAAAAAAAACTTGTAACCAAAAATATGAAGGTTCAATTAATGAGATTACTTTTCCACGAAAAGGACGAAATTTTCAGCCAAATAGTAGAATTTTT
Organism: Amphibolips quercusostensackenii; assembly: GCA_032357855.1. NCBI lineage: Eukaryota > Metazoa > Arthropoda > Insecta > Hymenoptera > Cynipidae > Amphibolips > Amphibolips quercusostensackenii. The sequence goes on from JAUELO010000347.1 coordinate 2,650,409, forward strand.
ATCTAGAACAGATACATTTTCAACTTAGAATAGAATAGTTCAATTTTCAGTAAAAAGATATATTTTTCAAGAAAACGGGCGAATTTTCAACCAGGAATATTGAATTTTCAGTAGAAAAATTAGTTTTCAACGAAATTAATATTTAATTTTTTTAAGCAAAACGATGGATTTTTGACCACGAAGATTAATTTTTTATTAAATAACGAATAACTTCTTACCAAAAAAGATTAATTTTCATAAAAATACATGAATTTTTAAGAAAGTATTTTGTTTTTGAAAGGAAATGTTCAACATAAAAATTACATTTTAATCCAAAAAGTGAATGTTCAACCAGGAGGATGAATTAGTCACCAAAAAGATCAATATTCTCTCACAAAAAACGAATTTTTAACATGAATATGTTATAGTTGATATTTGAATCGAAAAGATTTTAAATCTAAACTGTAAATATTCGAATTCTACAAAACAGGGCGAATTTTTGACAGAATAGATCGCTAAATTTGTAAAGAATAATAAAATGAACTGAAATTTGCATTTATCTAACATTCTCTGAATCGTCTGCACCAAGGATTCAAACGTCTTTTCATGCTAGGTACACTACACAATATGCTATTATTGAACTTAGCGACGAATCAAGTTGAGTGAGGTCAACTAGCTTTTACTTTTCTCTTTCACATCTGCACAAACAAAAAAATTATTGACGTGTCTTTTTTTGAAGTTATTTTTTTCTTTGTGGAAAATAAAAGAGTAACAGTGTTTTGTGTTATTTTAACTCACGAGTGGTGGCTAGTGCTGAATGGCTGATAAAATAAGTCCCATCAGACGCTCCCATTCTAGACGTATAATAACGGAAGACCGCGGTATGAGATTAGGGTTGAAGGAGGAAGCCTGAGTTCGTACCACTCTTGCACAAGCAAAATAAAGCACCTGGAAAAAAACTCCCGGTTGTAACATTCTTTCAGGAATAATATACGTTTCTACTCTCGCGACAAATTATAGGAAAAGAAAAGAGTCTTGCAACTCAACGAAGATTAAGCTTTTCATTTATTCTTCAACTTTTCAAGTCATCGTTTTAAGAGATAGATCATTTTTTGTTATATTGTTTGTATTATTTGCAATTTTTTATTTAAATATGGATTTTCTTTAAATTTTTTTAAATATTACCTCTAATCAAAGGAATAGAAAAATAATATTAAAAAATTGTTACATCCCTGCAAAAATATATATTACGATATTTTTATTATTCAGTGATTTTTATTTTTTATTTGTATGTGGTTGTTTATGTATTACGTAACGCGTGACGTCAGTTTTTCAACAATTTTTGATATTACATATTTTTAAGTTTAAAATTATTTTTTTCTACTTTGTACAGATCAACCAGGAGCCATTTTTACACAAAATCAGTAATAATCGGTTTACAGAGTATTTGTAAAAAATGGATAAAATTTGTAATTGAAACTTAAAAATATATTTTTCCTTAGTTTATTGAAAAGAGCATAAAAAATTAGAAATTTAAACATTTTTTAGCAACTTTAGATAAAAATTAACAAAAGTGCATATTTGGTCATTGTTTGAAATATTATATTTCGAGGAAAAAGTTGTTTTCTTTATTTTTTTCCATCCAACATAAACTTTACCCCAAAAACAATTCTAAAAAAAAAAAATAAAAAAACTTGAAAACTTTCAATCGACTTGCGCAATAGATTGAAATTTGTTGTAATTAAAATAACATTGTTTGTATTGACAAAAGGAAACTTTTCACTGCTATTACCAATGAATCTAATCAATTTAAGTTTTTCGGCCCATCTTAATGCGTACAACGTTTTAAATCTACCAAGTTGTGGTATCCAATTAGGATAACGCCTGTGTTTTCTTTTTAAATTTTTTAATATCAATTTTGGCCACAACAGAGAGTTTGAAAATTTTTCAAATTTTGAAAATTACAAATTTTTTTCTATGAGTGCTAAAGTTATTTTGAATTTTTTATATGTGCAGTTTTTGATAACAAACATTAATATAAAATCCTATTTTAAAAAGTCATTTTTTATCAAGCTTTTCTAGTTTATCAAGTTCATCTAAACTCAACTCGTTGAGATGAAGGAAATTTCCGTAATAAAATAATTAATGTACATTCTGTTAAATTCCAGTATTAATTGTACTGAACCTTAATGAATTTTAAATTGTCATCTTTACTCAGACTTTAAGATTTCGTTAGCTTTATCATGAGTTAGTCCGCTATGAATTACAATAAAACCTATAGGCATGGCTTATATTTAAAATATTATTAATTTTAACCCAATTAAAAAAAAAATTATTTCTCCTAAATGAAGGACCATTGCTTTGAAAAGTTATTAAAAGTGTACAATTTTAACTTAAAAATTTGAAAATTTCTGGGAATTTCAAAAGGTTTCTGCAATTTTCTTCAGTCAGCTTTCAATCTCATTAAAAAGATTTCAAGTATAAATTTAAGTTTAAATGTTATTGTTAATTAAATTTGATTACGTTCTAAGTTATTATATAAAATTTCAATTACAATAGAAATATTGAAAATAATGTACATCAAATGTACATACAAAAATAATAATTTTTACCAAAATGGCTACTGAATGATAAATTCGTGCCATGATAAATGATTTTGTACGATTAAAAGTTTGAACGTAAGTAATTGCGATGGCAAATTAAAGTGTGACATTTGATAAATCCTTAAGTGCGTAAATCATTGGACAAGAGTGGTTATTTAACTTTTTGTGTGTCATGTACCCAGAGATTTCGAATGAATTCGTTAAATGATAAATATTCTGCTATTTCGCCTCACGAGAGGCGGAACAAGACCATATCTCGAATCACTCGTTACGCCCATTTCAGTTCACTTTTTGAATATTATGCAAATTCGTAGTTAGGAAAATGTTTCGTCATCAGCTCTTGTACATTTGAAACGCATGTTAAAGCAACGTAAACTTTTGATTCCCATAGAACGATTTCTGCCAGTGACATAAACCAACATTCCAAACCCTTATTTTCAATAATAACTCTCATTTCTAGTTATATTTCTCATTAGTTAATAAATTTAGGGGAAGAATTTCATTAACAATTATGGATCTTAAATGTAGAATAATCGTTTAATCAAATTATTAAAATTATGCCATCCCCAACTTTTCACGAGCCCATTTGTCAATTTATCCAATTAGTTTTGTCCCCTCTGAAATATTTTTTCAAGAAATCAAGAAAAGATAGTAAATTGAGCTTCTTCACTTTATTTGCTTCTCACACGATTAAATCAACCTTAATTCCTTTCGTCTTCCTCCATCTCAGATTTTCAGGACACAAAAGATGAAAAGTGCCATTTGGCTTGGAACTTAAATCTTTGGCGGAAAATAAGGTTGGCGCAAATGTTTTTAGATGTAATAAAGCCCGCGACGTAAAATGGTCCAGTTTCGAGTGGCATGGGTGCCGGCTTCTGCGCTAATTTACTCCTCTGCTGCTTTTCAACGAGGGCGATGAAGAAGAAGCGACTCATTCTCCACGTTCTGCCTTATTTTTCACTCGACTCTTCCTCTAGCCTCCCTTTTTCTTCCCATTTCTCGCCCAACTATTCAGCCCTCGGACGCTTTTTTTATTTCCTTTACCTCCGTGATCTTTCACGCAACACCGCAGTACCCGTTCCTCGGTTCGCCCTCCTTGACAAGCTCTCGTCGCAAAGTTTACAGCCTGCTCGCTGCGCTGAGTTTAACCGCTATTTTTCCCATGATAAATGAAATTGTTTCAGGGCTCGGGCAAACGGGGCTTTCTCTCGCCTTCTTCGACCGTTCCTCAAGTTTACGCCGCTTTCAGAACACCACGGATTCTGCAGATGGCGAACATGTACCATAGTGTACATAATGTCACTCTAAACTCTAGAACTATGAATCCGTGGTGCTTTGTTTGATCAGAGCAACTGAGAAATAGTAAAATACATTTTATAAAGAAATTTTTAACAATATATGTTAGGTCCAGAACGTAAAGATTTTATTATTATATTTTTTACTCCGTGATTTGCGATTTATTAAATATTTCGTTTATCTCAAACTCTTCCTCCAAGAGTCTACGATCATCTGTATACATTTTACGTGCAATTCATTTATATTATATCCGTTTATGCTAGGAACGTGCCCTATTATTACTTTCCTCACAAACTATTTCTTTCATATATTTATATCTTTAAACACCTGTCTCCGAGATTGCCAATTTTAGATCGTAAGGTTTATGTTCAGTTTGCCTTTTCTATTATTGTCCTCCAAGTCTCTACTGCTTCTTCACTTAATTGTTTTATTGAAGGTCAGCTACCAAAAATGTATTAATTTTATTTTTTTGCGCAGAGTGATGCAAGACATCCCCCCGTTTTTGTCAAATATCAACGATTTAACACCCTCTGAACCCGAAATACAGGTTTTAAAGAATGTTTTTGTCTGTATATCCGTCTGTATGTCTGTATATCCGTCTGTATGCTTGTATGTATGTATGTATATATGTGTGTATATCTTGCTGTGAGCACGATAACTTTTCAAATAATGTGTCTATTAGATTGACTTTTAGGACTCTCGTTGAGTGTCGAAAACTGAAGGTCAAGTTTGTTATCCAGCTATTTTGAAGAAAAATACAAAAAGTTATAGCATTTTCAATATTAAAATAAAAAACGAAAATGAAAATTTTCAACAAAACGACGCACGAAATGAAAAAAGTCAAAAGATCAAAGACGTTTCTTTTTGAAAGCCTTACAAGATTATCATAACAACTTTTTAAATTTTCTTGAAAAATCGAAAATTAAAATTTTGACCGCAAAAAATATAATGAAAAATAAACATTTTTATTTTGAGGTCAAACTATGCAAGATAACAGAAGTGATGAAAAAAATTAGTTTTTGTTTTATTCCTAAAAATCAACATTAAAAATTAAAAAATATAATTTTTTGGACAAACGGCACAAGCCACGAAAAAATTAACTAAACAAAAGTTGTTGCGCAAAAAAAGAGCTACAAATTTGTTATTTTTTTATAGGACAAGTAGTTTTTGTTTTACTGGTGAAAAATAACATGGAAAATAAAAGAATTTATTTTCTTAAAAAAGACGCAAGATACGAAGAAAAATTAATAGACAAAAGTTATTCGCCCAAAAAATATCTGTAAATTTGTTATTAATCATTTTTTGACAGAACGCGTAGTTTTTGTTTTGAACAGAAAAAATAAAATTAACAATAAAAAAATTAAGTTTTTGGACAAAAGACACAAGCTGCGTAAAAAGATGAATAGCTGAAAATTGTGCACCCAAAAAAGATCTATAAATTTTGTATTAATAATATTTTGGTAGGATGCGCATTTTTCGTTTAATTCGTAAAAGATAACATTAAAAATAAACAAATTATTTTTTTGGAAAAACGATACAAGGTGCAATAAAATGTCAATTGCATATTATGAATTGTAACAATATAAATTTATTAAAATGATACATTTTTCAGGATAGCTGAGAATAAAAATTTAAGCAAAACAGAAAACAAATGTCAAAGTGATCATGAAAAATAAAATTTGTACTTTATTTGGCAGCGGGCAGATTGTTTTACGTCGATTTGAACTTTATTTACTTCATTTGCTTCATTTACTGATTCTATTACCATTTGAATTGCTATTATTTTTTTTTCATCTGATCCCCACATTAACTTTCTGTCAAAAAACCACATTGGACCTCACAGGTGTTTTCTTCTGTTATTTTCATATCTATGACCTTGCTAATAACTAGCAGCCTTGCATTCTTCAAGTTCGACTTCTTTACCTCACATTCAATAATAAACCTCACATCCATAGAATCTCCAATCACTTGAAACTTTTCCACTCATAGTAAAAATATTCATGATCAACTCGCTCAGCCACACAAAGAAACATTTGCCGCTGTTCTTAAAAATTTATGTCATTATACCATTCACGCCAGCAGCATTGCTAACATATCTTATTCTGTGGCGTAGTTGTTCTGTTTCAGAACATCACATTCATACATTTTATTGAAATGACAGCTCACACAGCCTTTCAATTTGTCTATATCTCAAACCATAACTAATGTTAAACTATCTTACGTTATATTAATTTTTTACCATAAGTCTTTTTAATTCATGTAAACTCAGTACTGCTTCCTTTTTTATGGATAATAACATATTTATACGTAATAAATTTAGATAATCGAAAAGCTTTTATTATTAGTACAGTTCAATTTATAAATTATACATCGATTTGATGTGCTTTTATACCAGTAAGGAACGTGCAAATCTTTCTTTAAGAAAAAATCAACCATCTGTACTCTCTAGATATAAATGAAATCTTAGGGGAGTTGTCTAGTCTAACCACTGAAATCTTCAGAAGAGAGTTGCTTTTAAGGCCTATTTTAGTAAAAAAGATTAACTTTTACAAATCTTAATACAAATATTCGATAATTGGTGCGTGTATTCAAAGATGTGTAATGAAAAACGAATTGTACCAATTTTACAACCATACAACATTTGTAGATTTATTAAAATGTATTTTTTTTAGGAAAACTTGAATAAGGTAAAGTTCGTATACAGTTTTGCACGAAAATGTGTATATTAACTCAGTAAAAGTAGAATGACTTTCTAATTTTAATGCAGAGATTCTTAAGTAGGTGTATGCGCTTAAAAAATATGACATATGAAAGTAGACGTTATACTTTCTTGAAAAAAATATGAAAATGTTATTTATGCAAAAAAAAACAATAATTATCACGGCACAAATCTATTAGAGTTCTTATTGCCATGATAACTTTTTTCAGGAGATTATCTTATTAACGAAAGAAAAAAATATATCCTATGTGTTTTCTCTAAAACTGTAGAAAAAATTTTGGGGATGTCCGTATGAATAATATAGAAGACGAGTTAAATAGAAAGATACTTACTTGCAGAACTGTTAAATGTGATTTGCGTCGCCCTTGCACGAGCAACACGCTGTTTTGTGACGATCATCTTTGTTCAGATCATAGCCCCTTATTGCCGCACTCACTTTTGACAGCGGCTTCAAAGTCGGCACCGCAGAATTTATCAGGACTAATAGCATTTCAAGTCAAAACTGGGTGGAAGATTTGAAGAAACTGATTCGTTGTAAACCAACTCTACGAGTTGAAAGAGTACAAGAGCCATAAGGACACAAGTCCAAAAATTGCCAAGTCTCGTTGGAAAAATTGATATCATCCTAAATTTGCGCTCTTCTTTGAATATATAGAATATAACTCAAATCCACAGCAGTTTTTCGAGTTGCTTCACTTCGCCTTGGATAGTAGTCTTGCTAGCATGTACTCGGCGAGGTAGGGATATGTTAATAATGGAACAGTACTATATCACGATTCGTCACTTTATAGAAAAGGCTGTGAAAAACAACATCTTAAGAATGTTTAACAATTCTATTATCTTATTCGAAATCTAATGCCAGAATTACATTATTTTTCAGGTAAACATAAATATTAATTATTTATAGATCTTTTTTAAAATTTCGGTGTTCAATCATAACAAATATAATTTTTACTATCATTCTATAATTTTTCTATTGCTATCAAATATTGTACACAATTTTAAATGTGATAAATACGTTTAATTATGTAAACAACAACAATTTAAAGTAAATACACTTAAAAGATATAAGTTTAGTTGAAAATTGATTTTAAAGTGCGATTTTTCAAATAAGACATCCCATTTAAGAATTTGACTTTAGGGTTATATCACGAGGTCACTTTTTTCTGATATATAAAACGGTTATGCAATTTTCAACTCATTAAAACATTGGTTTGATATCATGTTTGGTCGACATATGTATTAAATTAAGCGATATAAAATATAGAAAAAAAATTACGACCAAGTAGAAGCCACCTTACATTTAAACAATTATTCTCTGCAGTTAATAAAAAAATTCATCAAAGAGCATATTGATGAAATGTTCAATTCTTCCATCATAGAAAAAAAACAAATGGTTAGAAGTCTTTCTAAAAGATTAAAAAGATCCTCAAAAAAAATTTAATATAAACGTTTATTTTATAAATAACCACACTTTGAAAAAATTGCTGACTAACAAAAAAATCTGAAACAATAAAAAATTGGTCTAATGTGGTTATTTATAAAATGCACTTGTGTGTTTTATTTTGATAATATTAAATTTTGACCAAAAAAAGTAATACTTTTAAAAGACTTACCATTGAATCAATTTTTATTGATAAATGTATTAAAATTTCAATAAATTTAAAAACGGAAATATTTGAATGTAAACTAAGTTTATCAAAGAATTATGCATGAACACCCCTCCCCCCCCCCTTATATTCTGTTTACTTAGTTCAATCATATTTTATACAATCTTATGTTTTCAAGCTTTGGCGCGCTTTTTCATTAGAGGCTTATTAAAAGTACGTTTAATTAAAATTTTTATTTGTGTAAAAATCAATATTCTTTTCACGACATAAATTATTCGACCTTTGCATTCACAAATATTTTTTTTATTGAATTATATGTATTTGTATCGACTTTTGAGAAAGGCCCGCAGTGCAGTTGAAATGTTGAGGATTTTTCAAAGAAATGAGTATAATTTCATATGTTTTTTCGAATTCTTTTATTTTGACTTCATCACTGGTCGTAAGACCGAATATATTTGCTGAAATCTGCTGAAATATGTATTAAATATTCAGTGTAGGACATAAAATAGAAGCCTCATAGTAACTTTGTCGACATTTTGTTACCTGCAGATTTCATAATAAATTCATGTTTGGTTAATCATAAAGACACGAAAAATGGCCTGTGCAAATTTGAAGAATCATGCAGTAAGTAATTTTGTTGGTTAGGATTAAATATCAAGAATATTCGTGACATTATATATATATATATATGAAAAAAATGAATATTTTAATTAAAAATAAATATTAGTTTCTAAAGAAATGGTATAGCCTTCTACTGTGACTTATATATACAATATGCTTCAATATTTTTATGTCTTATCCTAACATATCTTATATTTGGAATATGATACAAAAAGTAAATTTGCGTCATTTACTTCGAAACAATTTTTAATATTCTCAACTCTAAATCTATACATCAACCGTTTTTCTACATATTTATGAATAGCATGCCAATATTCTGTTTTCAGTAATATTTTAGAAATACTCGACATTTGGTATTCAAATATCAGGGTGTTCTGAAAAGACCATTTTTCTAAAATATAGCTTTCCTGACATTTCTTATTTTTGATTTCACAATTAGTTACAATTTCACCGTATTTTACCTTTAATTGCTCTTTCCTGGCTTTTGGAATATAAAAGTGATATCAAGATAATAATGAGGGGACAAAATAACAAAACTATGTATGTAACATAATATTTTTATCTTACATTAAAGGCTAAGGTTTTCTCAATATTCGTGATAAAAAGATAATTGAAAGTATTTTCTGATCATTATTATCAATTCTATTAACTTACGGTAAAGTTTTTTTTTACTGCCAGTATTCTAAAATTCTAAAAAATATTCGACACCCTTTTTGAATGTGATAAATCTTTTCTCTTTAATATTTTATGTAAACTCTTGGTAAGATTTAAGGAATAAATTTTCTGCACGTACATCTGGTTAAAAATTGATTTTAGAGACTTACTTCAGGACTATATTTAGATTTATCGTGTTTTTTATATAAATAAATTTATTTTATTTATCCTAAATAACATTTTTTTATTGTGCTCACTGTTTAAGTCAAAACATCTGAAGGACTCGGATCGGCACAAGTTATCTATGCATGTTCAATAGAAAATATAATTTTTATTTGAGAAGCGCCCGTACAAAATATAAAATCTTGCTGTAATGGGGATATTTGAAAAATACAAGAAAAAAATAAGTTGTAAAATATAAATACAAATTTCTAAATCAAATCTAAAGCCTTCTCGTGTGATTACATTATGTTTTATTTCTTCTGCGTTT
>JAUELO010000347.1:2660480-2671230 GCA_032357855.1 Amphibolips quercusostensackenii
TTTTGAAATATCATTTCCTTTAGAGAATACTTCAATTTGGGAAGCAGCCAGAAGACACAAAAAGCTAGATAGGATTGTATAGGGGCTGCTAAATTTGTGCCGTGCCGTATTTCACCAGAAATCGCTGAATATGCGGCGATGAACGGGCTGGTGCTTTGTCGTAGTGAATCACCTAGTCGCCACTTTTCCACAAATCAGGCGGTTTTCTTCTGAATGCGTCACGCAATCGGTTCAGAACATCTCGGTAATACTCTTTGTTTATCATCTGAACTTTTGAAGCCTATTTGTGGTGCACAACGCCTTCCTGGCCAAAGAAAACAGTGAACGTTGCCCTTGCAACGTTGGCAGTTGCGGGGCTTTCCAGAGCGAGGCTCACTTTCCACTGAAGTATGACCACATATGAATCACCTAAACCACTCTTCAATTTCAGTATGACTCATAGACTCGTCACCATAAACATCGCCATGACAATGGTTTCCGAACACGACTGGCTTTTCATGAAAACATTATTTCTTATTATGTTATGCATAGAACTTTGAAAAAATTTATGTATTCAATCATGAGTAGAATCGTTTTTGCTATGGATACAAAATTTAACTATTGTTAACAAATGTTCGACACCCTTTTTGAATGCGATAAATATGTTTACTCACATAATTTTGTCGTACATTATACCTGAAAATTTCTAAAGTCATTGGGCCTGATTCTTTTTTTCTAATTACGATTTCACATCATTATTATTATTTGAATGTCGCACGCGGTAATTTGAGAATGGATGGATTTTAGACGAAACGCAAAAAAGATAAACTTTTGCGTCATCCATATTTTTTAAATTATGTGCGATTTGAAGAGACTTCGAAAGATTTTTATAGATTTCCAATGCTTATTTCAAAATATTTCAGGAGATTTTGTGAATGTACAATTATTGTAAAGTATTTAACATTATGTTGTAATATTTCAAGGTATTCAATATCATTTTCAAGGTATTCAAGAACATTTTTTAAGATTTCAAATTATGTTAAAATCTGTCAAGGGATTGTAAGTAATTTTAAAATATTTTAAAGGATTTTAAAGTACCAGAAAGGATTGAAAGCATTTTGAATTATCTTAAGTTGTTTAACAATGTTTCAGGAGATCTCAAAGTATTTCAAATGATGATAAGATTTTCAGTGGCTTAAAAAGATACCAATGGATCTCCCAATAATTAAAAACGTTTCAAGTGGTTTTCAGAAATTTTAAAGAATTTCACAAGATTTCGATGCTCAAAAAATTTCTAGTGAAACAATGGAGCTCTCAAAATCCAAGATTTTGAAAATAAATGAATAAACAAACTTAGAAAAAATCTTTGTCATATATCAGCGACCATGAGTCTTTTCTGATATGTGTACGCAAAGCCCACTATAAAATCTGCCAAGAACAAATCTCATCAGAAAAAAATAGACCTAACTGCTGTTGTTTGTAACTTGCTTTCGGTTAACTATTATTTTAAGAGGAAAAACATTATGCGTCGATCCAGGTAATTTCTGTTTTATTAGAGTACAGTTATTTCCAATGTTACCTATAGGAATTGTCAGATTTCAATTAATAGTAGGTTATCATGTCCCATAAGATATACTTCAGAATGTCTATAGATTTTGTATGTTTATTTTAAGAGATTTAAGGAGATTTTGAAGAATACAAAATAATTTCGAAGGATTTAAAATTATATCATAAGATTTCCCATTTCACAGAGACCTTTGAAAGGGGTAGGGGTTAGACCAACATTATTTTTGTGACCAGTCACAGGGATGCCTTTTCTGTGACCCGTCGCAGAAGTGCTTTTCTGCTCACATGACTGATCACAAAAATAATGCTGGTCGAAACTCTACCCCTTTCCAACGTCTCCTGAGGAGCGAGAAGGCACCCCTGAAATCGGCCACAGAAGTTTTAAATTTATCTGGGGTAAGCGTTTTCCAGAACTTCACCCCGAAAATCTGTGGTAAAAGGCGAACGATTTTCACGTGTTTTATAAATTGAATAAATTAATCAAATATATGACTGCAGCAATTATTTGCAGGGGTAGACATAAAATTTTCATTTTTATCACCAAATATCTCAAAAATTGAGTTAAAAGCTATTCGGAACTATACCCTCGATGATTATGTATATAATTTCACATTCCACACTTCACTGTTCATTTTTTACATGTCATTGATTTTGTTGTTAATTGCTGAACATAAGGGAGTTCTGAAATAAGACGTGCAATTGACAACGAAAATAATGATATTTGAAAAATATTAAGTAAAATCTGAAATGTGAAATTTTACAGAATTGATCTCCGGCATGTGTAATAGAAAATGTAATTTTTTATTTAGTACTAAATGAAAAATTACATTTTCAGAAGATTACCTAATCTTTTGAAATGAAAAAAATCTCTAAAAATGATAACCATCGACCCATACGAATTTTATTAGTTTCAGTTTAATAATAAATGTATGTTCCGGATATAATAAGAAAAAGAACACGTAATATAGCTTCTGGAAATTTGATTAAGTTTACGGGAGAAACAAATAATATAGCCTCTCATTCATACCAGCAGATAACTTCTCTCTTTTAAAAAGAACTCATCTTGACGTTGATAAGTAATGCAATAAACCAAAAATACTGCAAATACTCGAAATTCGACAAACGTGATTAAATTTTAGACCGATCGCCGTCAATGTAAATCTCTTCGAAACTGACCAATTTGGGAGAGAGCAAGTGTTTTCTTTCGTTTCTTTTTGTAGTTCAAATTGGACACGCTGCCTTATACGAGTCAGAAAATCTGAAGGTCACAAATCAACAAGTGTTTAAAAAGTTTTAACGTAAAAACTATCAATGCAAAACACAAATCAGAAGCTCTATATCAGTAACTTTGTCAACATTGTGTTACCTGCAGATTTTATAATAAATTTATGAAATAGTGAAGGGTAATACAAAAAAAGGAAACGTGCCGTTTCTACGAATTTAAATAGGGGTTTTAGAAATGACTTTCTTATTATTGATCTAAAGAATATTTACAGAAATTAAAAAATACAGACAAAATTAAAATACAAATAAATATTGATATCTAAATCAATATTATAAGGTCTGCTCGTGAGATTTGTACTTTTGTATGCACATATTAAGTTATCTAACATGAAAATAAAATATTGAGATGTTAATTTTTCCTTTAATTTAAAATACTCAGAAATTTAAGTCCTACTTTCTATGAGGCATGCTTTCACTCAGAGAAATTTTGATAATGATAACTAAAATAGTCTACAATTTTGTTCACACACTTTTCCATAGTATTTTGTCAAAACTATTTCATTAATTTACCACCAATAGATTATAAATGAAGCCGGGAAATTTTAAAGGACCCAAGTCCAATGTAATAAACTAATAAGTCTTTCTTATTAAATTTTCTGAAAATTTTGCTCGGCCGTGCAGTTAAAGCTATGCACGTACAGAATGTCCGAACGAATAATTGCGAATAATTTTTTTATTATTATTCTAGTTTAAAATTGACTTCAGAGAGCGGTTTTTGAACAAAATGCTTTTTGGATTTATAAAGTCTTTAAAATCAATAATATTCCATTTAAAAAATTTACCTTAGAGTTACATTAATATTTTTTGTACACCTCATGTAAGTAAATTGATTTTATTTATTCTAAAAAAACTTTTTGTGTATTCAGACAAGAATAAGTGCCAGGAGAGAGCTTAGTGTAATCTTCAGGAGACATAGGGTAATTTTTAGAAAGAGTTTAGTGTAATCTTTAAAAGAGAGTTGAATGTCATCTTTAAAGGAGAGTTTAGTGTAAACTTCAGAAGAGTGTTCTTTGGAAAAGAGTTTAGTGTTATGTTTAGGAGAGAGTTGATGTAATCTTCTGCTGAAGAGAGTTTAGTGTAATCTGCTGAAGAGAGTGAAGAGTAATCTCTGGAAAAGAGTTTAGTTTTATTTTTAGAAGACAGTTTAGTGTAATCTCTATAGAGTTTACTGTTATTTACAGAAAAAATTGCTGCAATATTCGAAAGAAAGCTGCTGATAAGTCACCTGTTCCTCAGCAGGCCTATTTCAGTGAAAAAATTATAAATTTTACAAATAATGATATACACAAATTCAATGATTGTCATGTGTTACATGAAATTTCGTCATGCTGATCATTTTTTACTGTCACTATATAATTTTAACTTTGTTATAAAATATTTAAAACTCTTTCACACAAAATGGCTAAGTATGAAACTGAGCTAGAAAACCGTTTTAAAACTTTGCACAATAGTTATAGTTATAATTTGTTACATAATGTAGTTGTATACTGTATGCAAAGCTTTGAAACACTGAGATTTTTTGTGTTTGAAATGTAACAAATATATTTATTATAATATGTTATGGAATAAAATTAAGCAAATCAATTTCTTAGAATTATCTAATTTAGAGTGATTGATTAAATGCGGCTTTTTAAACAATGTGCTCGCTGCATTTTCAAAATCTTTCAAATCAGTGATATCCAATTTTAAAGATGCACGAACTTAAATGTTACATTCATAGTTTTTGTGAACTTTATATAAATTGATCGCCACTTGTTACCTACGCACGTATAAAAGTAAAGATAATTGTCACGTATCAACAATATTTATAGAATTGAAAAATACAATTTAAAAAAATGCTGAAATAAATGTAGGTAACAGTTTCTAAATAAATTTCAAAGCCTTCTTCTGAGATTTGAACTTATGTACACACTTATATTCTTATCTAAAACAAAAATTATTCATGAAGCTTTTTCATTTTATTGAAATTCTCAGAAAATTAAGTTCCATTTAATTTTAGGAAAGCTTTCATAGGGAAGTATTAGTAGTAATCAACTAAGATAGCTTATGATTTTTTTTTCTGAAACTCTTTTTCATAAATTTAAAAAAAATATGCGATCAGATTTTTATATATACGACAAATATGTTAACTTTCTTATGCTATTTATATATTTAGCAAGGATATCAATCGTAAGTCTTAAAAATCAGTGGCTTTCGAAGTAATAAGAATAACATTTTTCCCCGTAAGAAATAAGTCAACATCTTGAAGTCTTTGTAGAAATTGTAATTGTTGCATTATCAAGGCAAAATATAAAAAAAGCTATTTATAGATAGCTTTGTTCAAATTGTATTGCCTATAGATTTTATAACAAATTAATCACATGGGATGGGCAATCAGAAACAGTTATGTAAACTTGGTATTTCCAGAAATTTTAATAGGGATATTTAAAATGTTATCATATTTCTGATCTCGTATCAATATCACAGCTTGATCTTCTCTTTATATAAAACAATGTTTCGTGTTGTTTTTCTTATTACTGCTTTTAAACATAATAATCTTCGTTTTATTAACGTTAATTTTCAGACCAATACTAATCGCGCAAACATTTATTCTGCTCAACATTTTCTGCAAATCATTCACTAATTCTGCAAGTTGTCCATTCATCCTTACACTCGCTTTACTGCCTTTATTTATTGCTCTTATTATTATTAGAAGCCAATAATTGACACTGTACTTTTTTAGAACGTCCCACAGTTTAACACAGAGAAACCAAAAGCTGTATTTTATCTTAAAATTGGATAGAACCGCTGCAGACAGTTGACTATTAGATTAATAGTTGTCACTGTGGCTGTAGTTCTCAAAGTAGTAGTCAATATAATTGACCCCTATTCAGAGCGTTTTTATTTAATTTTAAGATAAAAAAGGTTAAGGTTTTGTTGTTAACTCTTTCCACCTTGTAGAGAGAATTCTCCAGATCGGCCGAGCAGCTAAAACTATACACATACCGAATTTCCTTACGAATAATTACAAATCATTTTTTTAATTATTATTCTAGTTTGGAATTAACTCCGAAGTGCGTTGTTTTAAACAAAACGCTTCTTGGCTCTATAAATCTAAAAATCTGTAAAATCAATGGTATTCCATCTGTAAAGATTGAACTTAGAGTTACATTCATAGTTTTTCACATTTCATGTAAATTAATTAATTTATTTTATTCATTCTAAAAAATGAGATTTTTGATTTAGTCGAAACAGCTAAAGGTCATTGTTTAATATACTTTACCTACGCACATGCCATGGTGAATATAATTTTTATTTAGGAACCTTTCAAAACATAAAATTATATTTCTTTCTGATACATACAATCTTTCTAAAAAAGGTTAGAGGTGGTATTATTAATGCAGAACATACAACAAAGGCATCTGACGAGTAACCTTGTCGAAATTTTATTACCTGCAGATTTGGTAATAAGCTCATAACATAGCCTAGGCTACCAGAGCATAGCTAATAAGGAAAAGTACGTGAACTTGACATTTCCAGAAATATCAGTAGGGATATTGAACACAGTTTTCTTATTGAAAATACTCGTATCATACATATGTGTGGGCATCCACATGAAAAGGGGTTACGGCTGATCCTATTTGTGGAAAAATCGCGTTTTTCTAAATCATGGTAAAAAATATTATTTTCGGCTCTGGTTGGGGGATGATACTAGGGCTTAACTAAATCTATGTCACTATATTCATGTTTTAAGATCAACCAGAATAGGGTATATTTCATATTAGAAAATAAATATAACATGTGCACTTATGAGTCTCGCCAACTTTAGATGCGTTTTTATAAAAAAGCGGGTTATTGAATGTTCAACTTTAAAAATACCCTGTAGATTCGTTTTTCAACCTAAAAAGTTTTTCTTGGGATTCAAGTTCTGGGAATTGTTCCAGCTATATAGTATAGCTGTATATGTAACTCCATACAAACCATGAGGTTCCTTTTTTATGCGCCCACATTTGAAGATTTAAAAAAATAGAAGAAAAAAATTTTGTTTTTAAATATAAATATACAGTAAACCTGAAGGTGTCATTTTTGCTGCAGTTGTCTTCAATTGACACAAAAATATTAACCAATGTAAAGAAACAAAATAAACTTAAATTTTTTTTATCATTCTGTTCTAACTTACATTGATGCCTTCAGATTTAGTGTGATATTGACTGCTGAATCATTTATAAAGTCTTCGCCTGAGATTCGTACTTATGTATACTGAACTCATGTACTTATTTAAAATAGAAATTAATTATAAATTCTTTAATTTGTCTTTTGACTTATATTACTCAGAAACTTAAGTTCAATAAAAACTCAAGCCCTATTTTTGCAGAAAAGCTTTCACAGGAACGTATGATAATGATTCACACGTACTTTTCTTCGAATACGACATTCGTGAATTCAAGTGTTATTTACCACATGTAAGAACGATTCTCTGATCCTAGAGAAATCTTTTCTGCCAAAGGTACCATCGAGCTTTTTGACTCAGTAAGATAAGAGAGGAGAGATGTGAGTAAAGCTCGTTAAATCGTGATAACTCCATCTACATGTAAATCTAATCGGGCAGACAAGCCACGGCGACATCAAACCTCCGTTTAACATTGTCGATCCCCAAACTCCCTATAAGTTGGTGACTTAACCATGGTCTGAGGCTTACCTTAACGGTTTCGCATACTAAGTTAGCACCCTATACTCTAGGCCTAGGCAGAGATTTAAACATCCTATAGACGTATACCAACTCAAAATCGTGAAATTTCTATTTAAACTTTGCAACGTCGTATTCAGAAACTTTTTGCAAAATGACTCACACGAGGATGCACTAAAGTTTGGCTAACACGATGCTTTTTAGAGTAGTAGATCATTTCTGCAGTTTCTTTCAATTTATGAAAATGAATCCGAGAAACATTTATTTTCCGACTCCTGATTGATCTCAAAATATTCATAAATTATTTATAATATTCCATGGGCGATTATCAATTTCAACAAAAATGAAATACATAAAAGGGATCTAACATAATATTTCTGCTAAGATCATTTTTCTACGATGCATATTCTATTTGCGTCTTCGAAAAATTAAACACAATTTTTTACTTGACTTTATTCCTGCATATTATTTTAATTTTCCTGAAACCTTTTTTTTTCTTAGAAGTTTTTAATTCAGAGCTGTACAGAAAAATTTAAATCCACAGAATATTTTCAACCTTATTTTAACTGATACTTATATTCGTTTTTGACAATGAGGTAACAATTCATGATTTAGCTTCTATTTTTGTTTAATGAAAGGTTTTCTGATTTCTTTTTTGTTTAATTCGATGAAATTATTATCCTTTTCCTTAGTTGAACTTATTTTTAATTGCTTGCTTAGATTTAATCAGTTTCTACTGAATTTTAGATTATAGTTTCTAATATCAGCGGATATTAAAAAAATTAGTTAGATCCCTATTCAATGATCATTATACTTCGTAATCAGTTTTGAGATTGACAAGGCATTATTAATATATATTCAATAATACGGAATTCAATAGAACGGCATATGATAGGCCCTTTTACGTATTTAGTTTCATTTTGACAAAATTACTACTTAGGCCCCTTTTTGACAAACGACTTCAATTGTTATATTATTAGTCTTGAATTATATCGATATAAACTGCGATTAAAATTTTAAAGGTGAACTTTTTAATAGTAAATTTGTCATATTTTTTGTTACAGCACCGACCATTCCAGTTCCTGGAGTCGCTGGTTCGAAGGTGCAGCTTCCTTGCGACATTCACTCGGCGCACAGCGACGTTGTTGTTATGGTCCTCTGGTACAAAGAAGGGAGCAATGAACCTATTTACAGGTATAACGCTTATATTTCTTAAAGAATTACTACAAATAAAATGTGTTATCTTTTTAGCTTTTCCCTCTCTAAGTTTTAAGAAAATGATTCAAAGTTAAAATTTGAAAGCATTTAAGGTCAAAGAAATTCAAGCTAAGGTTTTAAGAATTAATGTTTTTTAATGATGTATTCTAGATTAAACATCATTTAAATTTGAAATTATCTTAGTTTGGAAATTTTTAAATTAGACGTTTAAAATGGAATTATTTCAAATATGAACCTAGAGAGTACAATGTTTCAAATTTGTATGATTAAATTTAATTAAATTTGAAATGGAAACCTTCCATGCTTTGAAAAGAATTTAAAAAGAAAGGCTTTAAACTTGATGTAATGTGAAGTACTCTGCAGTCCTCAAAGCGGAAAAGCGGAAAAAATTGAACAGTTTAAAATAGAAATACTTCAACTTGAAGCTTTTAAAAAAATTTTGAACTCAATATTCGAAATTTAAAAAAATTAAATAATCTTTAATAGAAATTGAAAGCATTTAACAGTTTTAAAACTCACGAACATTCAAAATAAAAACTGAAGGATTCTATTTGTTGCAGTTCTATTTTTATATAGGGAACTTGCATAGAACGTGGCGCCATCTATGAGGGTTTCTTTTTGTTTCAGCTTCTTTGGTACCAAAAATTGCTTCTAATAGAAACCCCAGTTTTTTCTGTGTTAAACAAATTTTCAAAATTCAACTTTGATTCCAGAAGAAACTAATCATTAGAAACTGTCGAAAATTACACAATATTAAGTCAAAAATATTCATAATTGATATTTTAAAAATAGATACATTAAAAATGTAAGGCATAAAAAATGGTACAATTTAAGCAATTAAATGAAGAGTGGTTATGCATAAGGACTCAAGAGACAAATTTTTTATATCAGGTTTATTTGCTCAAAAAATCAGAAAAATTCGAATGCACGATCCTACGAAGGGATTTTCTTGATACTGCATTTTCAAAAATAAAAAATAAACATTTTTTCTTTATTATCTTGAATTAATAATTTTTCTTAAAATAATAATATATTATAATATAACATAGAATGAAATAATGAATACATTATTTATAATTCAAGAGGAATTAAATTTTTAAAAAGAAAACAATATATTAATAATAATAAAAATAAATATTTTCTTCTGACGTTGGCGGAGAAGCTTTTTTCAACCTAAACGTAAGAACTACTCAATTTGAATTATTTACAAAAGAAACTTTTCATTCTTTTTCCTCTGTACCTACACTTTAGCAAAAAATAATTACAATTCAATAAACTTGTCTCCAAGGGAAAAAGTGATTCAATCCTAGTAAAAGTGTTTAAATCTCAATCTATTTTTTTGCGCAAAGTGAATGCGGATTAGCAGTAAACTAAAAGCTCTTTTTCATTTCCGCATAATTCTTTTTATTTTTAAAAATTTTTAAAGAAGAATCATAATGGAGAATTGGGAATTTCCAAGTGCGATGAGATCCCTTCGCGCGGAATTCCGTTTTCGCCTGGAGGAGCTTCAGTTCGCGATGGCCGCCGTTTCGCTTCCGCGATCCGTGAAATTTTCATATAGAATGGCGGCTGGCATTGTAGACAACGTCGGCGGAACGGGTCATATTTAAGAAACGTAATAAGGTGTAAGATATGTGCGCAGGCGATGCATTGCCATGAACAAAGTCGCCCCCCGCTCTTTTCGTTTCTCGAAAGCCAGAGTTTAATCTCTGGCGTGCGAAAGTTTAAATTTAAAGTCGGCCGACTCACCCCCTTGCACCCGCCATCGTAAAATATTTATTGCGGGACATCCCCTGCTTATCGTCCTTGCACCAGACGGGAGGTTCAGAAAACCCGAAGGCGAACAAATTGCAACGACAGATGGAATCGAAACCGTTACCCAATATTTTTTCTTTAGAAAGGATCCGAGAAATAATAAAAGGAATATAAAACTCGTTTGAAAATTTCACTGTTTTTTATCGAATCCAACGTTTCTTTATCTTCCGGAAGCTGAATATTTATAACGAGAAAAGATTTTTTTTTTTTTAAATTATAGTT
>JAUELO010000347.1:2687836-2706824 GCA_032357855.1 Amphibolips quercusostensackenii
CCGATCTTTCTACTAACGTTCGAAACTCAACATTATTTTCTTCATCCTCCATTTTTCCCACGGATATTTCAGTTTTTCAATCCAACCTGTCCTTGTTATAGGGTTCGATCAGTTGCTCGCATTCCCTGATGAGACCTAGAAAAAACAAGAGTCTCGAGAGTTGGGATAAAGTTCCGAATAGCTGAATTCTCCGATTTTCTTCAAACTTCGCATACTCATGTATTTTGACGCGCTGATTACGAATATGATAGTTAAAATTTGCGACAAGGCGATTTTCATGGTAAAGCCATGAAAAAACCATAAAATTTAGGGTTTTTTTGCGTTTATCTAAGCCAATATGCAAAATTTTGCAAAATCTTTAAAACAAAAGTTATAGATCTCATCAAAATACATATTTTTTGTAACATATATTTTTTTGTAAGAGTGATAATTTTCGCGAAAATTAGTGATAATCGATTTTCATTTAAAAAAACCATAAAAATCATGGCTTTTTGCGTTCATCTAAGCCAATACGCCTTTCCGACCCCCACGGGACCTGGAAAAGAGGTAGGGGGTTAAACAACATTATTTCTGTGACCAGTCACAGGGGTGCCTTCCCGCCCCCCACGGGACCTGGAAAAGGGGTAGGGGTTTGACCAACATTATTCCTGTGACCAGTCACAGGGGTGCCTTCCTGACCCCCACGGGACCTGGGAAAGGGTTAGGGGGTTTGACCAACATTATTCCTGTGACCAGTCACAGGGGTGCCTTCCTGACCCCCACGGGACCTGGGAAAGGGGTAGGGAGTTTGACCAACATTATTTCTGTAGCCAATCACAGGGGTGCCTTTCCGCTCCCCACGACAAGCTGAAAATGGGTACGGGGAAATGGTAGGGATTTGACTAGCATTATTTCTGTAATTAGTCACAGAGGTGCCTAATTACTCTTGTCGACACTTAGGGCCTGTTGCCACTTGATGCCATTTGTATCTCAATGAGATCTACAACTTTTGTCTGAAAAATTTTGCAGAATTTTGCATATTGGCTGAGATAAACTCAAAAATCCATGATGTTTATGGTTTTTTTTTGCATGAAAATCGATAAAATCGATTTCTCGGAAACTATCATTCGCAGAAAAAAATATTCCAAACAAAAAATATGTACATCAATGAGAGCTACAACTTTTGTAAAGAACATTTTGCGAAATTTTCCATATTGGCTTAGATAAACGCAACTATGACTTTTATGGTTTTTTCATGGTTTCACCGTGAAGATAGCCTAGTCGCCAATTTTCACTATTAAATTCGTAATCAGCGCATCAAAGTACATAAGTATGCGGAGTTGAAATAAAATCGGAGAATTCAGTTATTTGGAACAGCACCCTCAATAATCCTATATTAAATTCACATTTTACCTTCAACTTGGGCATATTAAACACACTTTAATTGAATAATAAATTAATTAATTAGGATGCTTTTTGGTCTACTTCCGTTCCAATATTTCTATTTCTTCCATTTTTTTTTACTTTTTTTAAAATTATTCTAATATTGAAGGTTTTAATATATCAAAGTTTCTTCGAGTTACTCGAGTTTCTCGTCTACGAGAGCCTTGCGGATGTTTCGAAAGCCTTTTCTCGTGGTCCTGACATGGGACATGCTGTTCTCGTGCAGATTCGTTGATAACAGTAACGCCTCTCGCAAGACGGATCAGAAAATCGCGTGCCACAAATTCTCCCTGATTTCGTGCCTCAATCTAAGACTGGAACTTGTGTTCCGATCGCGAGCTAATGGGCGAAATATTGCACAGAACTTACCACCAAGAACGACACGACAAGGCAGAAACTTACTGCAAGATTCTGAGATGAACACGCGTTAAACCATTAACACTTACAAGGTGGTTGTTAACCTAACATAGAGTCTGATTTTATCATCGTTTCAAGTTTTTTATTTGGTGTCGGGAAACAAAATATTTTTTTTAATTAATAATAACCCCTGTCTTTTGATAAGGAATTTTCAAACTTTAATAAAGAAGTGTATTGGAAATTAAAAGAAACAACTTCTGCACCGAAAAAAAGGATTTCTTGTACCAAGTGAATTTTACTTGTCTTAATTAAATGAAAGTCCTGATTATTTAAAAAAAAATATTTTTTTGAGACAAATAAATATATGCACTTCAAATGAAAAAAAATAATTTCTTTCAAACAAAAAATTTTAATAGGATTAAGATAACACTGTTTAATTCAAAAATACGACCTATTGGTCGGAAGGAAAGATTTTTTTGAATGAAATAACTGTTAACTGAAGACAAAAATATATTTTAATATTTTTGTTTTTGTATTCAAAAAAATATTTCTTTGACCCAAACCCTGCGGGAGTGCAATAAAGTAGTCGTACTTTAATTTACATATTTTCCTAGACGAACAACTGGGTTCTTTTAGCTTAAATTATAATTAACATTTTTATTATTATACATATTTCATTAAAACAATTTACATAACTTAAAACCTTGATGAACCTGAAACAGAAAACTTCGATGAAAAATCTACCTTCAGCAGGAATCACAGGAAAGGCGTATTTACCCCTCACCATAAACGCCAAAGAAATATTTTTTTAAATCAAAAACATGGGTATTGAATTTAACAACATATTTCTTTAATCTAAAAAAGTATTTAATTAAAACAAATCACGCTAAATTAATAAATGTTTAATTAAAAAAATAATCACTTTGCTAGAATAAATTTGTATTTGTTATGAATAATTGAATTATAGAAATGTAATGAAATATTTTCTTTAACTAAAGAAATTAATATTTATGTAAACACAATATTTTGTTCATTTGAATAAATGCTGCATTGGTATAAATGCATGAACTCTTTGTACTAAATAAATATATTTTTAAGTTAATTAATATTATTTGGAATTCGATTATTATTTATTTGATTTAAATAAACCTAAAGACTTCATTGAACTCATTAAATCGAATGAATATTCATTTCAACGGTTATTCAGATTTCAACGAACCTAGAAATCAAGTAGATCATTTCCTTGAATGTAAGAAATACTTATTTGAATCAAGAAAATACAGCCAAAGAAATTATATCTTTAAATCAACAAAAGATATGTGTCTGGTTTGAGTAACAATTACTACTGTTAAATAATATTTTCTTGATGTTAAGAAATAGCATGCAAGTGAATGCATTTACTTGGTTCTAAAAATTATTATTTTAAGTGTATGTAAATTGTAACAGATATCACAGTCTTTCCTCTACTCCTTGTTTTTTCTTTTTTTTAAAGTTCCTTCTTCTCCCTGTTTTCAAGTAACTTCCTGTTTTTTTCTTTTTTTTCGCTCAAGTGCAAACTAAATTAATAAAAATCAGTGAAAAAATTTGAGTATTTTTGGTTGAATCTAATCTTTTTTATTATAAAATTGAAATATTATTTGATTCAAATATGAACTATTTAATTATTCGCGGAGAATTCGTCCTCTTTGTTGAAAACTTATCTATTTGGCTGAAAATTGATCTATTTCGTTGAAAATATAATACAATATTTCGACTCTGCATTTTAGGAATGTTACAGAAACTTTGACAAAAATTTCTAACACTTGAAAAATTTGTTTTTTTTTCAAGTTTTAAATATGTTCCAATTTTTTTATTTCTGTCGTAAATATCTGTTTAATGAACTCGAAATTTATTTTGAGACCGTCAAAAATTGTATCAAAGGCTGACTCGATTAGAGAAATTCTTTAAAAAATTAGCGTCGCTACAACATCCAGATAACCAGACATACAGACATTGTCAAAATGTTATGATTTTCGCACTCTATGAGAGCTAAAACATAATGATCCGTTAAAAACCAGAGATCGAATATGTGAACTATTACATTACACTCTCAGGAATGAGAATGGAAAAATGTATTTTGCTCTAATTCTTATATTTTCGTGAAAAAAATCAGCCAATTTTCTGTTTCCTTTTCAAAGTTCAGAGATCCTCTTATTTTGTTTTTCAATCGAAAATAATTTATCTGAAAGCTAAAATATGTTATTAGTTTCACAAACATAAACTTTTCAATTCTCGCTTTAGAAGCACTTTACAGAAAAAAATATAATGATCGCAATTCTGCTAGTTTAGATTTATTTTTGAACTGTTTACATGCTGCCAGCAAGTAAATTATTCAGTATGCCGATTAATCGGTAGATTCGAAGTTACCTGGTGTAGAAAATCATGGAAACACAGTTATTTGTATTTCAAACTGATAAACATTGGGAGCGAGTTTGGTTTACATTACCGATATTCATTTTGATAATTAGCGAATGAAATTCTCTTTCTAGTATACTGTAATGTATTCCAGTTTCCATACAGCTTGATTCCGTAGTATTGCCTCATCGATAAATATGTTTCGAACTCGGCTCATTTGAGAAAATAAACACGCAATATTCCATTTGCATTTAATGTTAATAAGAAACACGAATATCATATTTCATTAATCAATTAATTGTTATTTTTCCCTTGTGATTTCTCTTCTAAATGTATTTTGCATTACTTTGGAAACTAAGGCAACCTAGTGAAATCATGTTTTTGACGAGAAGACAAAGATTGGGATTGTAATTTAAATTTGATTTGAACGTACTTTAGTTTGTTCTCTTCTTGTTCGGAAGTAATTTTGAAGGACTCAACATAGAAGTTCTCTACTCTAACACAAGTTTGCGAAACTACTTTGTTCTCCTATCAAGTTACATTTTCTTGACAATGTTTCTGAAATATTACTTTGAAAAAAATTATTGCAATGAATCTCCATATAAAGCCTTAATTTTTATTTTTATATTTTTTGTTTCATTTTTATTTTTTTTAAGTTTGACAGTGATCTTTAGCTCACCTAATGCAAAGTTCAGAATATCTAAATCTTTTATTTAATAATTATTGATGGTCAAAACATTATGCCATCCTTTAATAGCAGAAAAATATACAACGACGTTTTTTTATATAATGAACGTTGTTTAAACATGTTATGTTGATATTTTCTAATACCTTAAGATATTAGAACATATAAACATAACCTGGAAACTTACTAATTATATGCTTAAATCGTAGGATGAGATAAAATTCACAGTTCTTGTTTAATTAAATGCAGTAAACATTTAGCAGCTTAAATTTTGAGAAGATTTTCTGCTAATGGTTAGTGTTAGTTTTTGACCCGCGAAGGAAAATATCTACTGATGTTTAGTTTTGTTATCTACTCATGTTTGTCATTTATTAAACGAACTTCCGCTCCACAACGTGGTGCCTCTTCAGGTTGAAACATCATCCCCTCCTTTAATAACTGAAGAATATACAACGACATTCATTGTACAGTAAAAGTTTTTTTCATTGATTATATAAAATATTAGAAAATAGAAACATAAGCTGTAAACTTGCCAATTAGTCGCTTACATTGCAGGATAACATAACATCTAGATTCCTTGTTTAATTAAACGAAGTGTTTCGTTGTTCCGAAATTCGTGATGATTAGTCTAATATTTTGCATAAGCTTGGCTAGGCATCCCGAATTTTCGGGACGACTAGTCCACCCGCTCTTCTAACTCCCTCAATTTTTCAGGACGACTTTACGCACCCTTAATTAAATAGAGTAAATATTTAACAGTCCAAATTTTGAGAAGACTCCCTTCTGATGGTTGATGTTAGGTTTTGATCAGTAAAGGAAAATATCCACAGATGCTTAGTTTTTTGTTTTACTGAAATTTATTAAACAAGCTTTTACTCCATTATGTTAGGGGTCTTCAGGTTGATACATTATCTTGACTTTCAGTAGCTGAAGCATATGCAACGATGTTTTTCAATTATTTCATATTTATAATCAAGTCTTAAATAAGCTGTGAGTTTTAGTCGACAAATTAATTCACATTGTAAATCGGAGAAATTATCTGTCTTTCGATTTTGAAAGTTGTATTAAAATGCTAAGGGGTTTTCAAATTTACATGTCAACACGCGATGTCTATTTCACAAACACAACACGAGAATCAGGTGCTGCTGATGGGTTGCTTTCCATGCAATCGTATTAACTGCTACAATTACTGTACCGTGTCTTCTGATGACAGACTGACAATTATTAGGGCAAACTGAACATCTTTGTTAAATCCAAGAAATCAACTCTGTAATTTCACCTCAGCACGAGCTAATCAACTCGCATATATTTTTCCACTCTTCACAATTTTAAGTAAATTAGAGGTTGCTAAATATATTTGGTAACATAGACTAGTCCAACTAAGTTTAAAAAAGTACACAATATTGTGATCCGTAGGTAGCTTAATAAATTAAATATTTAGTTGGGATAAATTGGGTAAAATATCTGGGCTTTTATCTAATACAATTAAATTTGGTAACATCAGACTTTAAAAGCCCTGACATTTAGAGGGTTCAAAATAAATTCAGTTTTTCAAAAAAAATCAAGTAAGTTTGAAAAACCAAAGAGAAATTTGCAACTTCAAAGTTGTCGTAATTTAAGAATCATCAGTTTTGTAATTGTGCAACTGAAGACATGAGAATGACAATTGGGTAAGGAAGAAGCATGAAATTCTACAGTATTAACGAAAAAAGTTTCCTGTGATAGGTTTACAAATACAAAATCTTTATAAAATTACAGAAGCATGCGTCCTTCAAGGACTCTCCATTGAAGATTTAAAAACACTAAGAAACAATTTTGTCTGTGTGAGAACGGGGAACAACAAACTGGTCCTTATCCAGTATCCTATTTCATAAATGTTTAAACTGCGATTTTTTTTAAATCACAAAAATATAGCAAGAATATTTTCTGGGATTTTTCAGCCAGAATTGAAGAAGTATGTGATTGTTATTTGCAATACTTCTGGGAGGTAAAAACATTCTTATACCAATTTTCTGCCTTTAAAGCCGAAAAAACTTTATAGCCCTTACCCAATTGTCATTTTCGTAATTATAAAATTCAATTTTTCGAATAAAAGAAGAAATATTTTTCACTAATTTCTAAAATATATCGATAAATTGTGTCCTAAATTATCTAAAATTTTTAAAAATAAAATTTAGAAATTTAAATATGTATCAAGTTAAAGTGCCTGCAAATTTTTATTTCATTAAAATTGATTTGAAAAATTTCATAATATTTGGTTTAAATTTAAGGCCGCTTTCGAGCTTATAAAATATTTCAAACTAATTTAGAGTGTATTAAATCAAGAATCTTAATGATATTTGAAAGATCAGATTCAAGTTTCTTGACAATTCAAAATTCAACAATATATTTCGCTAGAAAATGTACAATTTTTAAGTGTTCAGGCAGCAAAAGTTTGAAACTCGATATACTTTTCAATTTTATCGGCTGTAAATTGGACTATTTAAAAATATTTAGAACTTTTTTTTAATATTTCATTTAAAAATCAGTTTCAAAATAAGTCTGTTAAGTGCTTTCATATTGCGAAGCAGTGACAGTATTTAACGGTTTACAATACTTTGTGTAAAAATTAAAAAGCGATGTAAATGAGAATCAATAAAAATGTTGGTATTTGGAACGCTTTTAATTAACAATGAACTTATGTATTTAGGAGTGATTACGTTCCTTTTTTCAATTTCTAATACAATATTTAAAGAATTTACCTAATAGTATAAAAGGGTTTTAAAAATTAACAATACATTAGTGAAGAGGACATAATGTAAAAATTGTACGGTAATTTATTTTTAATGGAAATGGAATAAAATAGATATCTTTATGCATCGATAATTTACTTCCAAATTTTAGTTCAAGACAGACTAATATAAATTTTTTTTATATAATGAAGAAGTGACAATAGGAGCCCCATCACGACTTTAAACAAAAAAATGTACAAAAAATACATAAAAAAACAAGAATTTAAAACGCATTTATTCAGGTATTTCAGTAAGGGTTATTATACTTTAACAGACAGTTAAAACTAAAAATAAACATAGAAAGAGAAATAAAAAGAGAGATTAAACATAAGAAGGTTGGTAGTCAATAAAATTAGAGTTTGTTGACAAATTTAAAAAAAGGGTTATTGTTGTTTTTATTTTCCTAATATCTTAGACAGACATGTATCAAATTTTTATAAACAGATAAAATTATCCCCTTTTATATCACTTTAATCGTAAATAATTTAATAAAAATTTTTAATCTCATTTTTAAGAAAAATTATAATTTTCTGTTATGTTTTACATTTTTCTATGATAGGTAACTTTTTTAAATTGACTTATTGCATTTTGTTATTGGCACACCGTATGTCAAATTCTTATAATAAGTGTGAAACGAGTAAGATAAAATTAGTTTCCTCAAAGAAAAGTTAAAAAAATTTGTCTTTAATGATGCATAATTATGGTATTATCAAAGAGGTTAATTCTATATGTATATATAGACGAAGTGTCTCATCGCCTCGAAATTCGGGATGACTAGTCCAATATTTTTCATAAGCTTGGCTAGTCGTCCCGACAATTCGGGACAACTAGCCCATCCCCTTTTCAAAGTCCCCCAATTTTTTGGGACGACTTGACACAGCCATATACAAATTTAAGACATGTATTTTCAAGGCACTGAGAAAATAAAAACAATAAAAAATCAATAAAAAAGACAAAACTAAAACAGGGGACCTTTAAATCATATCTGATTTAGAATTTTTTCATTGATAAATTTGTTGACTTGGGCTAGTTTGCGAGTTCAGGTTCAAAAATAATTTTTTTTTACTCAAAAAATGAATCATCCTGATTAACATTATCGCTTTATTAAAGAAATGTCCTATTTAATAACAGATAAGCTAAATCGAGTAGATGAAAATATTTAAAGATTTATAATTAGTTGGGTCAAAATTAAAAAACCCTGCAAATCAGAATCAATAAGAATGTAAATATTTGAAATATTTGCCTTGGAAAGTTAAGTTGTTTATTGACTTTAAGTATAAGTATGAATTTTCTTAGAAATTACACATTTTTTCATGTTGAACTTCTCAACACCGAAACTATACAAGCTTGTAAATAATTAAGAAACGCTTCTAGTTAACAATGAACTCATTTATTCAGAAGTTATTTATTTCTTTTTATAAATTGCTACAATATTGATCTAAGAAAATTTTTCCTCCATTTCCTTGACATGGCGCGTACACAAGATCAACAAACTTGAAATTCATTCTATTAGCTTTACTCACTCCAGGCATTCAAGTTCATGGTATTCAACCGCGAAGTTGACCGCAAACTATCAGTTTGGTCGGTCTACGATTATCGTCCTTCCAGGAGGATGGATACCGCCTCAGCTCTTGATTTTGATCAGCAAATTCAATTATACCTAATAGTATAGAATTTATGGTGCACAAGAATTATTACACGAATATTCTACATAAGAGGCCGTCCATAATCTACGTTACCAAATTGAGGGGGGGGGGGTCGCGTTAAAAACGACGGTTGGTAACAGGAGGAGGGGTGGGAGAGAGAGAGAGAGTTCAGGGGAAGTAACGTTACGAACTTTGATAAGGTTTAGTACGTTTTCTAATGATAAATTTGAACAAAGTTTGCGAATTTTGCGAAAGATGACCCTGCAACGGTACAGTTCAATAGTAACTTAATAAGTTTCAAAATCAATTTAATATTTCAGCATTCACAATCCTTCCCTTATAACCCTCTTTTATCCGTTTTCCAAGAATTCTTCTTTTTCCCCGGTTTTCAAAAAACTTTCCATTGTTCCCCTTTTTTTCGTTTTTTTTCGCTAAAATACATAAAAATTGAACTAGTTCTGCTCAGAAGCTCTTTCTTTTGCTTGAAACTTATACTATTATATTTTTGGTCCAAAATTCATCTCGTTTGGTTGAAAGTTCTGATACTTGGTTAAGAATTAATTATTTTGTGGAAAATGCAACTAGTCTGTTAAAAATTCGTTCAATTTTTTGTTGAAAACTTATATTTTTAGTTAAGAATATGACTACTTGAGATGAAAAATTCATGCATTTTGTTAAAAATTCATCTCTTTGGTAAAAAATTAATTCCCTCAATTAAGAACTAATCTTCTTGGTCAAAAACTTAACTATTTGTTAGTATGTTGAACTGCTATGTTGAAAATTAACTTTTTTTTGTTGAGAAATAATTTTTTTAATAAAAATATAACTATTTCATTTGTAGTTAGAGATTAATATTTTAAACTAAAAATTGATCTTTTTTATTTGAAAATTCAACTAGTTGGTTGAAAATTTACGTATGTGGTCAAAAACTCGTTACATTTTTTTTACATTTATCTTTTTTAGTTAATACATTAACTATTTGGTTGAAAATGTATCCTTTCTTGTTAAAAATTCAGCTATTTGGTTGAAAATTCATGTATTTTGATGAAAATTTGTCTTCTAGGTAAAAAATTAACCGTTTTGGTGAAGACATCATATTTTTGGTAGAAAATCGAACTATTTATCTGAATAGTAAAGTCTTTCGTTGGAAATTCATTTTTTTAAATTAATTATTTAAATCGAGAATGTAAATATTCTGTTTTTAGTTAAAAATTTATATTTTCAATTGAAATTAATCTTTTTTGGTAAAAATTCACCTATTTGGTCAAAGATTCAACTACTTGGTTAAAAAATTTTTTTTATATTGGATTCTGTTAGTTAAAAATTTTTTTCTTTTGTTTCATTTAAAGTTAATTTTTTCAATTCAAAATTTAACCGTTCCATGTTTGGCTGAAAACTTACTTATTTTAATTGATAATTCAAGTATCTGAATGAAAATTCACGTATTTTGTTAAAAATTCATTATATTTTTATTTCTATTTATCTTCTTTAGTTAAAAAATCAACTATTGGTTAAAAATTTATTATTTTTAGTTGAAAATCCAACTATTTAGTTGAAAATTCGTCTTTTATGTAGAATATCAATCTTTTTGGTTAAGAAATCTTATTTGTGGTTACAAATTCTATTATTTGGTCGAATTTTTAACTATTTTGTTGAAAATTCATTTTTTTAGATTTGGTTATCTAAACTGAAATTGTAGTGATTCCATTTTTAGTTAAAAAATAATGTTGAAATTGAAAATTAATTAACTATTACATTTTTAGTTGAATATTAATTTTTTTGTAGTTGAATATTCAACTATTTAGTTGAAAATTCGTTTTCTTTGGTAGAATATTAACCTTTCTGGTGAAAAATTCATCTTTTTGTTTGTAAATTAAATTATTCAATCAAGAATTAATCTTTTCTGATTAGAAATCCAACTAATTGTTTTAAAATCGAACCAATTTGTTAAGTATTCAGTTTTTACGAATCACGCCTGATTGTAAAATGTCTAATACTTTGTTAAAAATTCGTGTTTTTAGATAGAAAATTTATTTTCTTTATTGAAAACTCAACTATTTGATTATGGATTATATTACTATGTTGAGAATTTGATTTTTTTCGTTGAATTCAACTGGTTGAAACTTTGTGTTTTTTTTTGGTAAAAGGTAATTTTTGAAACTAGAAATTTAACTATTTTTTGTTTTAATTGAAAATTTATCTTCGTAGGTTCAAAATACAGTCATTTGTTTAATGTCGGCTTTTTCAGCTGAAAATAAACTTTTATTGAAAATTCAACTTTTGAGGTTGAAAAATCAACTATTGTATAAAAAAATCGTCTTTGCTGTTTTTGGTTAAATATTAATTTTCTTTGTTTGAAAAATCGATACTGTAGTTGAAAATTCATCTTTGTGTGTTGAAAATTCAACTATTTATTCAAAGTAATTTTGTGTAATTGAAAATTCAACTTTTTTTTAAAAAGTCCATCCTTTTGGTTTGAAAATATATCTTTTATGGCATGAAAGTTATATTGCTTGGTTTAAAATAAATTATTTTGTTGATAATCTACAAGTTTTCTAAAAAAGTTTTATTCTTGGCTTGTAAATTTATCTCTTTCAGTAGAAAACATTTTTGTTGTTAAAATATTAACTATTTTGTTAGAAATGCAATATATTTCGACTTGAAATGTTAGGAATTTAAAGTGTTTTATATTGATTTTAATATGTTATCTAAATTAATTTTATTTAGAAGTATTTGTCCCCTTATTTTCGAGGGGGGTAAAAATAGCCAAAAAAAGGTAACATAGTTTATGAATGGCCCCTAAGACAAATTGCAATTCTTGATAAATTCGTTTACCCCATTCAAAGACCTGAGAATTCTCAATTACTTTTTATCAGGCAGAAGACAAGGGGGAGTGTTACTTTAATTTAAAGGTGCGTGACAAAGTGACAGAATCATAATGAGTACACCACGCTCCACATAGCCGCTGTTTGCGTTCGCTAAAAACGGAAGCGTAACCAGAACTTATAAATTCTTTTTTTTTTTCATTTGCAAATAATGTCACTTAAACATTTGACAATAATATTAAGACTTTATCGTCTTTCTACGCAGACGGCATTTAAAAAAAAACTTCCGCATACTAAAGGCAGAATATTGTTATTATATTCTCCCATGGATAAGGAAGTGTTTCTTATCTTTCACATTTTTTTGGGATGCAATTAGGGTATTACTGCATTTCTTATTCGTTATGAGTTTTTAGGAAAGCTCGAGAAGTTAAGAGTAAGTTTTTGAGGTACATGGAGCTTGAATAATTAGGAATTAATTAACATTTTTGGTCTAATTCTTAATGGAAATTTTTTTGTTACAGTTAAGCCTCACAAAGTGCAAATTTTGACGAAAGAAAAGAAAGTCAAGGCAGAAAAAAAATATGAAGTGGAATGTCGAACTACGGGATCGAAACCAGAAGCTGTAATAACCTGGTGGAAGGCTAACAAACAAATGACAAATACCCAAACTGTAAGTTAATTATATTATTATTAACTATAATAATTTACTGACAGTCTTTTGTTTCTTGATTTTTCTTATCATGTTAATGTGACAGTTTATTAGTATACGACAGTTTGAAATCATACCAAATTGTCTTTTCACTTAAAGCAACATGAGGCATTCATTTATGGTTGATTTTAAGTTATTAATTTTGCACTTTAGATAAAAATATTTTTATTTTAAAAAACATGATACACAATTTAAAAATAATTATTTTTAAGGACTTAGTTACAAGGTCTTAATTTAGGAATGCTTCAATTATTAAACCAAGTTCCAAATTGTTTACATTTTTTTAATTCTTTAATTTTGAAAGTCTTAAAACTAAAGATTTTTAGATTAAAAAAATTGAATCAAAAAATATTTGGATTAAGATTCTTAATTTTTGGAAGTTTTCAATTTCAAATCTTATAATGTTGTCGTTCAAAATTCAAATATCAAAAATCTCAGGACAATTTAATTACTAAGTCTTTCAAAATTGCAAGATTTCATACTAAAAGCCTTAATAGATAATCTGGAATTTAAAGATGATAGATTTAAACATTCCAAATTGTTTGGTTTCATTTACAGTCAGTTTTAAGTTTAATAATCTTAGACTTAAATATTCTACATTGTTCGGCTTTATTTTTAAACGTACAAAACTGTCTCGTTTTTGAAATTTTTCGTAATAGCAGAATATCAAAGTGAACGACTTGATAGTTGCACAATTTTCAGTTTGAGGAATTTGTCATTGCATAATTTTATGACAAATGATTTTAGAATAAATTTAGAACACTATAAAATGAAAAAGAATTTCCCTTATTCAAGCCTCAAAAATTAAAAGATTTTAATACTAGTAGGCATCGGAATTAAATTATTTTTACTTGAAAATGTTCTAAAATGTAGAACATTTCAAACTCATCTTTAAAAAAAATTTAATTAAAGAGCAACAATGGAACCATGTGTAGCAATCTTGTTTTGTATAATTTAAAAAATTTTTAATATTGTGCGGTGCAATATCTTCAAACTCTCAGATTTTTAGTTGAAGCTTTCAGAAATTAAATCATATTTTTTTAAATATTTAATTAGAAATTTCAAGAATGAATAATAATTCTAAATGAAGTGTTAGAAATTAGACGGAATAAAATTAAAAATTGAAAAATTTTGTTTCTAAAAATCATAATAGGTAAAATTTAAAGTATCTGAAATTGGTACCTCCGAAACTGAATACTTTCTTTAATTTGGAATGGTTACCATTTGTAAGTTCTGAATTTTCATGTTAAACTCGCAATTTTACATTTTCCTCTTACGTAAGTTTTGATTTCTCAATCAAAATTAAAATTCTTCAATGTTGAAAATAGTAATTAAGTATTTAAATATTTTTAATTTTTAATCAATTCAAATTTACTTAAAATTATTGAAGTTTCAGAAGGTTTTCGTCTAGAAAAGTTTTAGCGTCACAATTCTTAGTGAATAGAAAAAATTTTTTGTTTTAAATGAAGGTCGGATTTGCCTAATTTCTAATGTTCCATGGTAGAATGTTGTGATTTGTAGTGTTTGTCATTCAAAATTACTTTTTGTATTGAACATTTTTTTTAAACAGTTCAATTTCA
The DNA here is from genome assembly GCA_032357855.1 of Amphibolips quercusostensackenii. Taxonomy (NCBI): domain Eukaryota; kingdom Metazoa; phylum Arthropoda; class Insecta; order Hymenoptera; family Cynipidae; genus Amphibolips; species Amphibolips quercusostensackenii. The sequence continues at coordinate 2,702,226 of JAUELO010000347.1, forward strand.
AAGGCTTATAATTTATCATTTTTCCATTTTAAACAATAAAATTGAAGGTCAATTTACTTTTTGAGTTGAAAGAAAATTTGCCTGATCAATTTTAATGTTGAGTTATATTTTTTAATCGAATAACAAATTAAAATTTTTAAAAGCTTTACTTTGAAACTTTTACTTCACTTTTTAATTTTAAATTGTCAAGTTTTAATAGCTTCCTATTGCAAATTATTTCAATTTAAGAGTTTTAAATTTCCAATTATTTATTTTTAAACGCTTTTAATTATAAATAGCATAATTTGAATTTCTTGTGAATTTTAAATTATTCAATTGTCAAAATTTTAATTACCATTTTAGTATGAAATTTTTAAGTTTTGTAAGCTTCTGTTTAAAAATGTTTCAAATTCAAACACTTCAAATTTTAAATTGTTTAATTTCAAACGCTTTTATTTAAAAATAATTCAAGTTCTATTCCTCTTTACTGAAAGTTTTCAATTTAACATCGTTTGATAAATTTTTCTTTAAATTTCAAACGTTTTTAATTCGAAATTATTTATGATCAATTATTATTTTTAAAATATTAAAAATGTAGTATATAAAAATTTGTATAATGGCTTTTTAATTGTTTATGTTTTTCCTGTTGGAAAATAGAAAGCCAGAGATGTGAACGCATGCATTCACTCCTAGTAATAATTATTTAAATATAATTTTATTTACAACCTGACGATGAAGGGGAGAATTAATACATTTTTACCCCTACTTATCTTTGTTTGAAAGCATTCACAATTTTCTAAATAATCTAGATTGACGTGATGCTATTTCATACTGACTTTTCGTTTAATTTTATATCGACAAGCAGCCGATTTTATCGGATAATATATTTGATAGAAAAAGTCCTTTTTGCAATAGTTTTTTCTACTGACAAAAGAACCAACACAGAAACCTGTTTTTTCATATTTTTCCAACCACAGTAATCAATCAAATGTTGATTTCCCAGTGCAGGATGACTGAAAAAATTCATTTTGACTTTTGATTTTCTTTCATCTACTTTTGTCCACATAAATCTCTCCCTCTCCCTCTCCCTCCCTCTATCTCTCACGCACAAAATTTCAACCGTTTCTTTTTTTATTATTTAAGAAGCTTTCAATGTGGATTATAATTAAATTGAGAGGAGTTTTTTGACAGCTCACTTTTAAATGAAATTCGTTTTTTTTTTAAATAAATTCTACTTTTTTATTTATTCTCATTTAAAAGTTGGGTATGGAGCTTGCAATGAAAACTTTCTTCGTGCTTGAACAGGTAAAGTAGGGGTACATAAAAGATCCCATAATAATATAATGCTCTAAAAGCACTCACACAGTGAGTATAGTGTTCCCAACAGGTTTTCAACTTTACGATGTCACGGATTTCTCCGACGTTGAAGCGTTTTGTTGTTTATTTGGAAGAGAAGTTTTGAACCGAGTGCTTCCTTCGAACAAACCATTAAGTTCAGTATCCTCCTTTCTTTTCCGATCCAGTGTCCGATTGTTTTTTCTTTCATCTTACACTTCTAGCTTTGAGTCACAGCGATCGGCCAAGCACTTATCTGTCGTAAAAGAAACTCTCTGACAAAAAGAAAGGAAGTGTTGATTTTTTGAACAGAAAAAATGAAAAATAGGCAACTTTTTAAAGTAAATATTTAATATCATTTTTGAGAGGATACTCTGATTACTCTTCTCTAAAGGACCATCCATAAATTATGTAACAGCTTTTTGGGAGAGGAGGTTTGGAAAAATGTTGCGCTCTGTTAAATAGAGAGAAGGTGAGGATAAATTGATACCGTTAAGTAATATTTTCAACAAATCAACTCTATAGAAAGCGAATGTATCCGAAATGACACTACAAAAATTTTAGCAATTACAATCAAAGATTGTAATAAAGTTATAAGGACTACAATATCGGTATAATAATTAGATTAGTATTTTAATTTTTCATCATTTTGTAAAAAATATCTATGAAAACAAAGTAATTTTTACAATTTTTAAAAAGACTACTACCCTCAGATTTATGCAATCTTTTTTATGTGGCTACAAATTATAATTAGTAATCACAAATAAAATTGAATATAAAAATAGCTACATCGGCTTTCATACTATTTTAATTTTAATATTAAACATCTTTCAGTAAAATCCATAGAGTTACTTTTTTATTTAAATATAAGATTTCATTTCAGCGGGAATCAAAGAAATATATTAATTGGAATTTCATATCGTAATAAGATGTTCTCAAAAAACAAACACCCAGAAGAAGGAAAGGTTTCTTTTATTCAGTGAAATTTCTTTGATTCAAAGAAATGATTTTTTTGTTCCAAGTTAAATTTGACATTAATTTAAAATTATATTATTCGTTTTGAAGTAACTTTTCGTTAAATAAAAAAATATGTATTAAGGAAAGTGTTTCTTTAATTTAAAACAAATATTTTGAAGATATTTTCAATTTAAAATTCGACAGTAATTGAAATCTCTTCAACTTTAAAGATGTATAAGTGTAATTTCTAAAATTAAAATGATTTTAAAGATCAAAATTCAGGCCTTTTTAAACCTAAAAATCTGTTCAATTGAAATAAAAATCAAATGTAAATCATCACAGTTACAGAATTTTTAATGGTAAAGTTTCAAAATCAAAAACTTTAATTTTAATAAATATCTACAATTCTCAGTTCTGCCATTGTTAAGATTTACACTTGAAAATTCTTAACTTTTAAAAATATATAATTGAAAATTATTAAATTTACAATACATATGTTTTAAAAGTAGGTATGGAGTGGTAATTTTTTAAAATATTTATGTAATTTGTTTTAAAAGATTTTAGATTTAAAATTCTTTAGTTTTTAAGATTTACAATTAAAATGTTGCGTGAAATAAGATGAACATATTTTTAAAAACTTGAAGCAGTGAATAATGTTATGGAGAAAAGAAATTTTTTTTATGTTTCTAATACTTTGAAAACAAAATTTCTTGTTTACGTCTATTTAATTGCATTGAAACAGATTTTAGGTTAATAAGATATATACAACTGAGCACTAATCAGACCACTTTAGCCGCCACGTGACTTTTCAAAATTTTGACCAATCAGGTTTCGCGACCATCGCGGCTTTCTACTTGACAGCTGCTCCTGATTGTCTAAACTAACCTATAAATGCCTAAAAACGAGAAATCGAAAATAAAAGCCGAATCATGCGGATCAACGTTATAAACAAAGAATGGATTTAGAAATCGACGAATTCCCTATTGGTAGATTATTAGCTAAGAAGTGTTTTGTGCCTGGATGTGATTCTAGGGAAGATAGAGATCTGAATAAAATTTGTATTCGTTTAGCGCTGAATAAGGGAAATTGGTGCTTTAGAACAACAGGATAATCAGACTTAACAATAGGGAAAAAAAGATACGGAGGTATTTATGCATTAAAATGCATATTTATGAATCATTTTTATAAAAAAAAAAAATTGAATACTTTAGGTAGTTTGAATTCTCCCGCGAAGAATGAAGTCACAAAGATATAGCCAATCTATACGCTTGGCGAAAAATGCCGCAAGCGAGCTCCACATTAAAGCTTTATTAAGAAAAAAAAACATGTTTTTTATCGAATAAAACATTCCTTCTTCTTGGAGTGTGTTAATGAGCTACTAAAGAATCAAAATATCTCCTTAATTTGGAATTTTTATAGTTAAAGATAATGTTCCTAATTTTTAACTTTTTTTGAAATAGGTATGTATTTTAATTTTGAAGGTTTACAATGGACAGTTATTCAATATTGAAGATTTAAAATTGAAATTTATGGAATTTTATATATTTTAAGTTGAAGATTCTTCAGTCGTGAACAATAAAAATGACAGCGTTGATGTTTTTTTCATTCTTATAATTGTTCATATATACAACATGTGTTTCGATAAAAAAAAAGGAAAAGTAATTCAGGGGTCTCGAGTAGTAAGTATGTCTAATTTGTATTTGATAAGACATGGCTGAAAATGTTTGGAAAAATTACAATGGATAGGCGAGGGTTGGGGGCGGGAGGTGGGTCTAAACAATTTTATTACGACTCGTTACGTGAGGGAGAGGAGGAGTAAAAAATGATCAAAAAGTGTTCCTTTATTTATCGATGGCCTCTAAACGAAATATAAATTTTTTGGAAAACAAAGTTAAACTTAGAATATGATAACTGACCGATTTTTTCATGAAATAGGGCAGTCGAGCCTTGCTTATGTCAGGGAATTGTTTGGGGCTGACCCGGGTAAAAATATTTGGTCTTGGTTTTGACTTGGTTAAAGACTAATCCAACACTTTTGAGTTATAACTTTTGTCTATCTTGTGAGACGAAACCAGACCATTTTTGATGTCTTGAGAGAAAATTATTTGTTTTGGAAAGTACCTGAGAGATTTATAACTTGAAGGCAAGCCAAAGGGTTCCTATTTTCTAAGGCCTCCAAGGATCATCACTAATCCCCTTTGAACTTTACAGAATGTTTATATTATTTATCCTCATGGTATTCATTTTGTACGTATAAATATGTTTGTTTACCTTCAATAATTATGTTCTTTGGATGGCGAATCTAAAAATGTTGTCCATTTTTTCCTA
>JAUELO010000347.1:3010168-3023688 GCA_032357855.1 Amphibolips quercusostensackenii
TTTATCAATTTATTTGACGTTTATGAGTGAAGAAAATTCTCAATTTTAAAACTCAATCAATATTTTTAGTATCAAATTTATTCTTTTTGATCCAATGAATCTATTTGACTGCATAAAAAGCTATATACGCACAGGCAAAATTGCCTTACATCTCCACAAACTCCTTATATTAGTCAAAATCTTTTTTTTTCATTTAATTTTATTTAATTTTAACTTTATATTTTTGTACTTTAGCACTATTTTAGCATTTTATAGCTTTTATTCACCGTTACTTAAGTGTTATTTTAGCTTTAATTTAGCATTTCTTTTAAGTTATTCCAGCTTTACTTTAGTGTTATTTTGGCTTTACTTTAGCTCTATTTCAGCCTTATTTTGGATCTATTTCAGCATTGCTTCAACTTCATTTGAAAGTTACTTTTCCTTTACTTTAGTGTTATTGAATCTTTACTCGATTTGATCTGTATTTGAACTCAATTTGAACTCTATTTTAACTTTTTGCTTTCTCATAGAGAAAGCTTTGTGATGGTAACATTTTGAAAAAATGTTTAATTCATTCAATTAAACGTCCCTTGATTCAAAAATGTTTAATACAACATTCTAAGCCATTGTCCGGAGAGTGTGTGTGTGTGAGTCACACTTTCTTGTGAACACGATAACTTGAAAATGGTTGCAGATAAGTTGATGAAATTTGGAGGGTTTATTTTTATCGATAATACCTTGAAATTGACCATAGGATTTAAAAAAAATGTGTTGCATTTTTTTTCAGCACTTCGTGATATTTTAAAAATCGGTGTTTTATATTTAAAATTTTCTCATTAATATAATTCAAAATTGATGCAAAAACATAAAAGATTTCTTGGCTCGAGACGAATCGATTGACCTATAATATTAACATATTTCATTAAAGAGTAAAGAAATTACGGTCAATTATATTTTATTAAAAATCGATTTTCGTATTAAAAATTTTCTCATTATCGTAATTTGAAGTTTATGTGAGAATATAAAAGATGTGTTGATTCGAGACGAATCGATTGACCTGTAATAATGATACATTTTATTGAGGAGTAAGAAAGCTATGGTAATGTTTAATATTTGAAAAAAACGGTTTTTATAGTAAAAGTTTTTTCTTTAACATAATGCGAAATTGATGCAAAAATAAAAAAGATCCCTTGGTTCTAGACGAAACGATTACCCTATAATATTAACATATTTTTCTACCACTGTCTGCACTATTATCCATCGCTATCAGATCTATTTTAACTTAATTTTAACTCTATCTTGACTCTATTTTAACTCTGTTTCAACTCCATTTGTACTCTATTTTACCTCTTTTTTTAACTTGTAACGATTTTTTTCATTATTGTTTAAAAAAATTATTTAATTGGTGGGTGATTCATGCGATCGAGAAAAATTATTCTTAATGATAGAAAATGCCATCAAAGCAAGTCTGATATTAATTAAATCTTAATTAAATGTTAAGTGGAGATAGGCTTATATTCAATTTACGTGAAATTCACTAATCAGATAAAAAATATACCCACAGAGCACACTACTCTAAAAAACTGGTATTTTCTTGGGACTTGGTGGAAGTGGCCAGAAGAAAGAACCAGGTCTGTGCTAGGTTCAGACCTTTGCTTAGACTTAGGTTAAAACATAGGTTTATGTTCGCATGAATTTTTTATTTAGAGAAAAAATTTTTTTTTTAGTAAATTTCACGAAAACTGTAGTATTTTTTATAGGAATAGGTTAAGTTTCAAAATTCACTATAAAATTGATAGTTCTGTAAAATTTCACAAAATTATATTAAAAGTTAAAACTGATTTTCTTTTATTTGTGAAATTTTGCCTATAATTTATGAGATACAATAAATAATTCAATTATTAATTATTGCTTGATAACACAACTATCAGGAATTTAAAAATACGCAATAGTGAGTAATATTTCAGACTTTAAAAATAACGAACCTAATTCAGCGTCGAAAATTAGCTCTGAACTACATTCTTGGCGATTCGTTTTTCTTGTGAGAAAAAGTCGCACCTAATGCACTGTCAACATATGCACAGTCGCAACCAAACAGATGAATCTCCAACGGGAAAATAAATTTTCAAGGAAGTGGTGCAACTTTGAACGCGCCTTAACCACTTTGCAGCGGTTTTGCTTTGCTTACTTTTATGCCTTCTACCTTACTTATTAAATTCACCAAGAAGAAAATACAAATATCTACCTTTCTTAAGAACCTTTCTTCAAAACCAAAAAATAATATCTTTCCTATTTACCATAAAATACAGATATTACATTCTCTAAAATTCATAAAATTTTGAAGAACACTTTTCCTCATAAACCAGCACTAAAGAGCTAAGTTGTCTAATCCTACTATTTGAGTAACGAGGAGTTGGTAATTAATGAGCTTCTAACGGCTTATGGAACATTATAAGGTCAAGCCACCCCACCTTCATATCATCCACCTTTTAGCAGAAACTCAAGACTAACCCTCGAAGTTCAACCATCATCGTGCTTCAAGAAAGTAAACCACAAACTGTAGCCCTTCTTGACACCCATCGCGGAAAATGGCATCATGACCACCACCGCAGAAGTCCTCATCCACTTCACTAACCGCAAATCGCAGCTGGATGCTGTAACACTAAGGGGTTGCAAATGCCGAGGATGGCTATTTGTCTTCATTCAGTCTCACGTGGCATAGAGGGTGGTGGACCCTAATTATCACCTTGCCATATCCATCCTGATTAGTCCTAAACATCCGGTGAACTTACAGAGGCCATATCTCCTAGCTGGATGCCGGGTACATAATAAACCACATTTCACAAGTCGTGGCCCTTCGATAATTTAAAACACGTTTATAAACAGAAAAATCAACATGTTATATTGATTCTGCAGGCAGGTGTTTAAAATAAGAATTGGAAAAACGAAACAAACTTTTTGATAAAAAAATGAGAAATCTGTCACTGAAATTTTTGAAAGAGTAATTTCAAGGTCAAACCGCAAAAAAGGTTGATCCCCTTAATTTTTTTGTAACGCACATATTTTGTGTGTTTTTTGACGCTGAACGCTAATTTAACCCCACAAAGTGTCGCTCTATTGTGCCTATCCAGATATCAAGCTTTTTTACCCAGAAATGTCTAATCATCTTGGATTTGCTTCAAACTTACTTATTTTCTGTATTTTTTCACGCTGAACTCGATAAAAATTTCGATTGAAGTCGGTACACTGCTTTTGGACACTTTAAGTAATATCCCAGTTTTGGCCAATTATGTGCTACTTTTGGCATCGCCTTGCACTAATTTTGGCCATAAGAATAATTTGAAAAATGAGAAATTATAATTTCGGAATTAAAGAATGTGGTATCATAAAGTGAATTAATATTAAATACAAAGGAACGTATTTATTGAAGAATACCATTCCTCTTTTATTTTCATATAAAATAATGTACTTTCAGATAGTAAAAAAAATTCGTTAAAGATTTCCTGAAACTAGCAATGCAAGGATCGGAATGGTTCCAAAAAAATTCAAAATTTCTTTTGGTTTTAATTTTTCTTGTAAGTATGGAAAATAGTAACGGTACGTATGTCCCGCCAAATGCTAGAAGGGCGAAAAAACTACTGCGCAGCCGTAGGTGCAATAGGGTACTACTGCGCATCGAATTAAGTTTAATCTATTTTCCGAACAGTCCTAAACATTGCCGTGCAATATTCCCTGATAAAAGTAAATTTTCTTGGTTGAACCAACCTTGCAAAAATATTCCGTTTTCGAAACAAATGAGATTTTTAATCGTTGAAAATAAGGTTTTTTCAATTTTAGAAATAAAAACCAACTTTTCTTCACGTTTTAGGGTTGCTTACTAGCTCTATTTGCTCTTTGGACTCGCCGACTTTCAATTTTACGTCAAAATTTTAAAATTCTAAATTTCGGATCCAGTGTAGCAAATAAAATTTAAAATTTTTACATATTTATGTGAAACTTGGTGTAAAGAGGTTTTTGAGGTCGCTGACTTCATATTGGATGTAAAAATTTAAAAATTAAAAATGCGGTGATAATTTTAAGATTTCTTAGAATAAGTATAAAACTTCGAATTTTATGTAAAAATTTGAAAATTCAGAATACTAGACTATTATGGGGGCTACAATTTCAAGATAATTATAGGAAATAGAGATGCCATTATTTCGCAGTCAATGATTATTTCTGGAACAAAATCAGTTTTATTCAGTGAGGAGGAGAACTGTGGACTGGACATAAAAATCATAATTTAATGATTGATGCTAAAACAGCTTATAATAATAATAATATTTGTTAACGTATAGTAATACGTCATTATCTATCTAGAATTAAATCTAATCAATTGTTGAACTAAAAAATTTTCAACAGATTAGCGTCACTGTCCAGAGTTGTTTATAATTATTGTTGATAATCAATTAGTTAAATAATAATATAATTATTTACCCTTATGAGTGAAGGTGCAATAATACTGACAAATAGTGAGTTTTTGTCGTTACTTTTTTAACGAAAAAAAATCATATTGTTGAAAATGCTAAATGTTATTTCACTTGATAATAGATTTAATGCTTTCAGGATGATTCATTATAATAAAGGAGTTACTTCGGGTTACAATCGTATGATTTCACTTGTTTACATATTATTAAATACAACAAAAATTTAAAAATCTATGCGAAAGGTAATTTAAAAAAGAGTTAAAAGTTATCTTAGTAAGAGAAGGAATAATAATATATTATATGTTAACAATATTATATTAATAATAATAACTTAAATAACTTGCTCCTCAACTTAAAAGTTTGAAAAAATTGAATGTTGAGCTATTCTAAAAAAACATAAAAATCCGTCAATAAATAAAGCCGCAAATTAAACTTTGATCCGTAGTGGAAAGCCGGGAAATTTCGAATCAGAAAAGTGCGCAAGTTTAAAAAAGTAGACATCGATCGACAAAATGTTCCACAACGAATATTAACAGATACGTTGTATGATTATGATTTTTTTCCTATTTTGGTATGTCTGATAATAAAAAACAAAAACAAAAAAACAATTTACATATGCAAGGAATATAAAACACTATTTTTTTACTGGATCTCTTACTAATATTTTGCAATTTTTTTTATATGTGTTGTTACTAGCAATTTAATACTTAATTAAATACTATACAATTTTTGATAAAACTTGTTATGATATGTCCTTATGAATGCAGGTACTCGAATGTATTTGGACCAATATACTATCATACACATGTATTAACATAGTTTTTAAACATTTAAAAATAAATTCGGTAAGTGCAGGAGAAATGCACATTAGAATTTCCTATGAAAAACGAATACCTTTTTAAAATTCCAGGAAACTTTTTCCTCAATTTTCTCTGCATAGAGAGATACTATATTTTCTAGTAAGCTGAAAATAATGAATGTAGGCACAGATGACTGTTAAAGGGAGAACTTGAACAAAGTTAGTAAATTATATTATCACTGTGTGGCACATTCTCAAACACATTTCATAAGAATAGAAAGCATAAGGTTTTCCGAAAAAAGCGGAAAATTGCAATTGGCTAGGAAGTCGTAATTTACGATCCACCCTGAAAACCGTTTCTACCCACAGTCGTGTTCTCCTGGCTCTATAATTTTCTTGGTGAGATTCTATCATCCGCTACATAAGAGTGGCCTTAATCGAAATGTCGAAACTCATTTCAGACATAATTTTAACTACTTACCAACTGGCTTTCTTCATACCAATTCACTTTACTTTGGATATATTGTATACAAAAATCTTCCTTATTAAAATTAGTATATAATTGATTATTATTATTATTATTATTATTATTCATTGGCGAATTAAGATAGACGCTTCACTGAAATTTATGTTCCTATAATTTCTCGGAGAATTGATAAATTAATTGCACTTAAATTAAAAAATTGAACACAATAAAACTATTTTAACTTGTCTGAATTAGGCTGATCTGAATTAACTTATATTACTGAGGATCCGTTATACCGTCCTCAAAATTATTAGTTAGTACTGTCAAATTTTTACCAATTAACTTTATTCTTGGTCGAGTAGTTTTAACTGAACGGCACTGGACTATATCATTATGTTAAAAGTTCTGAGAATTATCTATGATCTTCGATTTTAGATACATGTTCTTTTCTCATTTTAGTAAATTTTTTTCCAAGCTATATTTTGCACCATTGTATATGGTCATTTGTTGCAATGTGAAACTTTCTGTCATAATTTATATTTTATTTAATTTTGCAACTATACCTTTTATATGAATTTCACGTGGGTGTAAATATTTTATTTGAAATATATTGAGAATCAGGCGTCAAATATCAAGCCTCTATAGCTGACCCTAATATACATATCTCATATTCATTTTTATGATTTGCATGATTAATTTATAATAGTGTATATATTAATATAGTGCATATAAAATATTTTTTTTTATAAGATATGCTTCAAATTTAAGCCAGAGCGATTGATATTTACCCCTAGCACACACGTATTTAAGTTATTCATATAAATAACATGGGGAAATGTGAAAAAAGGAAAATCCACATAACTTTCTAAGTTTTTGTCGAATTATTCTATAAACTAAGGACCGCAACCTTCTTACAGACCTGAAAGAGTAGTATAGAATACAAATTAAAAAAATTTCTATAATGTCGGAATCAAAAAGATGACCTAAAAAGGTATTTTTTTATAGTTTTCAGCAAAGGGGACGCAAATGTCAAGAAAAAAATCTTATTAATAGCCAAAAAGAAAGTGCTGATATTAAAATGGATTTTTTTTTATATATTAAATGTCAGCTATTTATATTACAAAAAAACTATTTATTGCTCCATTCGCAAGAATTATTTTTCAACATTTGTCCATATATTAATGATATGAAAAGCTTCAAGGGGTGTGTCCTAGTAGTAAATATTTACCGATTTGGCTAAAAGTTAAAGCACATAACTTTTTGGCCATTATAAGGAAACACGCTCCAGGGAGCAAAAGATTTCTAAAAATACATGGTAACCACATGTTCACGGATGAGCGCTGATTAATATTACGGAATGTTTCTTAACTAGAACACTCAACGAGCTATAAAAGGGGATATTCTTGCAAAAAATTCGAGAAGGATGAACAATGTATTAAGGGTCACTGTACCCTAGAAAACTCCTTTTCCATAGTAACCGTATGCAACTTTACCAATTTTAACATAAAAGTAGCCCTAAGGCTGATTCCCTCCCAAAGGCCTTCCATAATACTTAAACAACCCTTGCTGATATTAATAAGAATATATAATGAATACAAAAATACCGAGGAAAATACAAATGTTGCTATTGGCCCATATATAGAAGGTAAACAACCATGGTTTTATCGATCTCAAGATTACGTGCGAAAACTTCTATCTCCAGGTTTCCTTTATATCGCCATAGCGCCCTATTCTTTTTTTCTTCTTTTTTGCTCCTTTTATCCCTTTCGTTCAATTACCGTGCCATCCAATTACGAAAGCCGGCAGCTTTCGAGAAATAGGAACGCAGAGGAAACGAGTACTTATCCGCACATGAACTTACGTACTACATGCATACGCTATATGTATACTTAGACCGAACATATTTCGCAAGAAACTCCTAACAATATCCTTGTTCGCGGCCGGAGAACTTCGCGGTTGAGAAGGATGGCAGAAATGGAAATGGTGGTTAGGGGGGTTGGGGTTGGCGGTCGAAAACTGTAAGGGGTATAGGGGTAGGAGAAATAGGGAACGATGAGTCGGTGAGCAAATGGGCATAACGGAAGGGATGCTTGGGGTAGTATTTCCACCCCCAAGTCAGTTCACAACTGCGACTCGAAAGCCTGGAGGCGTCTCAAGTTTGGGGACTTTAGCCAAATACGTCGCTCGGCAAGAGGATATCTATAAATTCTAAGTTTAACGCGGAAACGTATTGGGGGACTGCCATTATATCTGCTTGGACAAAGGGATGAAGAGCCAAGAGTTTGATCGATTAGCAAAAAATATTTTTTCAGAACGCACATTTCATTTTATCCCCTCGTAAGTCTTCCAGTAGAGTGACTGTGACTCAACCAGTTTTTTGTTCAATATCTCTGATTTAGAATTAAGGTCTATCCTTTAAAACGATATATAAGTTTATTAGTTTCATTAAATGCTGGGCTTCAGTCTAAGTGGGGGTTTTTTGGAGGCTGACTAACAGCGTCACTGAAGCTGGATGAATTAGTGCCATTAGCAGTTTTTCAATCCTTGGCGAGAACTTATTGCAGCTCTTGGGTCATCGCTGATTCTGACGTTTACTACTCGCAAAATGGTGGCTGGTACACTATCTGAGGTTAACGTTGATGGAAAACCGGAATGCGTTTCACCTTTTCTGACCCCTGCTTTCCGCTTCATCAAAAAGTATCTCTTGAGGAATTTGCGGACTTTTAGCTCTGACGTTCTCTCTCTTTCATCGACTAAACGTCAGCAAACTAATTTCATTTCGTCGAAAAGAGTTAAGGAAGGCCTTGGAGAGTTATGGCAGAGGATTAAGGAGAGATGATACCCTAGAATTAAAGCAGACAAAAAGTTACAGAGAGAAGGTTTTATTTATTTTTAGCTCTTCATCAATTCATTTTCGGTGAGTTGTGAATTCGATTTTTGTGCTTCGTAGCCTAGGACAGAAACCCTTACAGTTTTGGTCGGGTGTCTATCCGCTTCTAGTACTTTTTTCGCGGGAGGAAAATTGATCTGGGTGGGAAGTAAGGGGGTAGTAAGGTCACGGGAGGGGACATGAAGTACGAGAATTATAAGAAGCGATGAGAAACAAGGGGGGAAAGTATGGGCAGTGAGGGAAAGTATTGTAGTGGGGGGAAGTGGTGATGAGGGTCAACGTGGGAGGCAAAGTGAAGGGATGGGAAGTATGGGAAGTAAGGATTGGGGAAGTAGGGAAGGTTGACGTATAGGGAAGGGGAAGTGAGATGTGAGTAGGGAGTCATATGGGGTGATGTTGTAGGGGAAGTGTGAGGACGGGCAGTAGGCGAAAAGATGTAGAGTAGAGAAGGAAAAGTGTGGAAGGGAGAGTTTTGAGAGTTTCCGTTTCTATATACACCTCCTGCCTACTTTGACTAATTTTTTTTATAATAAAATAAAGCTTTTAAGAAAGAATCATAGAAAAAGTGCGATTCACAAAGTCTGGTGACGCTTTTCGTCCATCTGAAAGAGCAGGAAGTGCGAATGGCCACTTGCTTTCTTAGTTTTATGTTGAAGTATCGCACACATTTGTCAAAGTGTACCCTTCCATAGGGAGCCTAGGCTCGAAACACTTTCAAGGCCACCAGAGAACCCTTGAACAAATTGTACCTCGTAAACAAAGCTTGGATCCCAGAGGAGAGTGGAAGTGGCGGATATTCTCTCCTTCAGACTCACGAATCTCTACAAGACGATTAGTGTCTCTTTGAGTAACCCGAACAGAGCCGGATGAGGATAAAGGTGAAAGGGTCATTCAAATGAATCGATTAAATGTAACCCATTTTAAGAAGCATTACAAATTTTCATAAAATACGTCCGTTTTCAGCAGGACCTTATTGGGACTATAGTACTAGAAAAGTTCCATTTTGTTCGTCTTAAAATTTTTACAGATAATTTTAAGATTTTTATCCAAAATATATGGCTAAAATCGTGAAAAACTACCAAAACATTTCAAAATAAGGTTTGCACCAGCAAAATTTTATTGGAGCATGAATCCCGTGAGCCTTTGCGAAAAAATATTCAAAGAACTATTCCAGTACTTTTGTCCGAACAACATTTTACCACGACAGGACATTTTAAAACTTTTTTGGGGTATAATTTTGAAATTTCAAGAATTTCTAAAGATATCAAGTAGATGTTTGTAAATATTTCTTTGCAAATAAAAATTTTCACAGACGATCTGTCTTTAAATTTTTTGAAAGATAAATCTAGGCCTGTGAAGGTTTCTAGAATAATTAAGCAAGATTCTTTTAGTATTTTTACCTTACCATTTTTTTTGGTTATGTTTCTTATTTTTCTAAAGTTAGTTTTGGTACAAAAATATTTAAAAAGTTTGTCCTCACATTTCTGCGAATGTGTGCTATTCCAAATTATATTCTAAAATGTTCCTTACACCGTTTAGCAGTGATACAATTTTTTTTTTAACAAAGACACTAGAAAAGTTTCACTCAGTTTTTTTTTGTTTGTAGGATATTTCAAATTGATAATTCAAAAAAGCTTAAAGCAGAATGTGTATTGAAATCTGTTTAGAGATGAGTTAGGTTTTTTTCAAAAAGGTTTTAAAATTTGAAGTAAAACACGCTAATTTTTTGTGCCAAAAACAATTTGGCACAACAGAACTTTTTTTTGCTTCATCTGTACAAAATTTTATAATGTTACAAATTTTGAGAAGCTTGATCTAGTCGTTTCGAAAAATTTGGGAAGTTGAAAAAGGCGATTGGCTAGTCGTACAAAAAAGTCGGGACGACTAGCTAAGCTTTTGAACAATATTTGACAACTCCTCCCTTTCGGGACGAAAAGACACTTCGTTTTGAGAAACATGAAGAAAAAATTTCTATTACTTTTATTTTAAACAAAAAATTTTTTAGTGAAACTTTTTTAAATTATTCTAAAGATGAATCTAGACTTGTGAAAGGTAAAGAAAATAAAGCTGGACTTTTATATTTTTCTTTGTCTTGAGGACTTTTTTGGTTGTTTTTGTTATTTTCATAAAGTTATTTTTAGGACAAAAGTACAAAAAAGGTTCTACCTTGTATTTCTCTAAATTTTTGCTATTCCAAAATTATGCACGAAAAATTTGTAACACTGTCCAGCAGTGACGTTCTTCTGCACAAAATTTTAGAAAATTTTGCACTGATTATTTTTCTTAAATATGTAAGATATTTCCAATTTATGTCCTAAATAGTTCAAAAAAGGACTGTTCTTAACTTTTTTTGAAAGATGAATCTGAACATGTGAAGTATCTAAAAAATGAAGCGGGACTTTTGTAGTATTTTTGCCTCAAATATTTTTCTGGATTATTTGATTTTTTGTAAATTCATTTTTGAAACGTAAGTACTAGAAAACCTTATATTTCTTTAAATATGTGCTATTCCACAATCATGTTCAAAAAATTTGTAACAGTGCCTAACAGTGACAAAATGCTCTCAAAAAAAAAATACTAGGAAAGTGCGACCTATTTTTTTTTGCAAGATAGTTCAAATTTATCATTCAAAAAAGCAGAAAAATAGGATATGTTTTATAATTTTCTTGAAGATGAATGTAGACTTTTAAAAAGTTTCTACAAAAATTAAGAGAGACTTACTAGTACTGTTGCTACACCAACATTTTGCCAAGGCAGGACTTTTTTAAAACTTTTTCTGAACATGATTTTGGAATCTTACAAATCTCAGAAAATATATAGTGCTCCTTTTAGAGTATTTTTCCGACCAAAATTTTCATAGCAGTACTATTTTTAACTTTCTGCAAAGATGAAGCTAGACTTTTAAAAGCTTTAACAAAAATTAAGCGTGACATTTCTAGTTTCTTTGCCAAAAAAATTCTTTGATCAGTTTGCTTATTTTTAAAAAGTTACTTTTGGGACGAAAGTACTAAAAAAGTTCTACCTTATATATCTCAAAATTTGTGCTATTCAAAAATGATGCCTCAAAAATTTATTAAAACTATCGAGCAGCGACAAAACATTGTTCTGACAAAAATACTACCAAAGCCATTTTTTCCCACTATCAAAGAGTTAAAAAAAAAAAATTCCGATATTCCAAATCTATTTTTCAAGCAAACTCAAAAATCAGACTCGTTTTAAAATTTGTTTGAAGATAAAATCTAACTCTTACAAATTTTCCAAGAAAATAAATTGGGACTGATAATATTTTGGAATATAAATCTTACGAGCACATGAAAAAAATTTTGTGATTTGAAAAATTGTAATAAAATTTGGTATTTTTGTACTTATTTAATTTTAATCGGTACTTTGATAAGACATTGGAATGCTAATGGGATCCCAATGGGATTTTTTTTTATTCAAAATGCTTTTTAGAAAATTTTCAATTTGAGTTATAATGTGGCCATCGCTGAAGCAGAAACTACCATATCGAAAATTTCGTTCCCGTTTATTATCCTGGGCTATAAAATATTGCATACTGTACATAAAAGTAACAAGGTTATAACCCTATATATGGTAAAGGCATGCTAATACACCGTCGGCTCCTTTTGATATCGGCAATCACCCTTGCACTGCTGTGCTCTACTTCAATCACTATCCCACCCACCTCAATTGCCTATCTGATTGGAAGGTTTCACAGCATGATTTCCTATACAAAATACGTACATGTGAAATAGCAACCCACTTTCTTTGGTACCACACAACTTCCGTCGTACTCAACCTCTGTGATTCGTGATTACTACCAAGAAAAGGCGCTGCTGAGGTCTCAAAATGAAATTCTTTGGTTATACTTAAATCAAGATTCCTGAGAATTCTTCCTGCAGTCGAGAAAATGAGTCGAAGAGAGTTTCTCGAGTCTGAGGATATATAACTTTTCTTTTCAAGACGTATCATATGAGGAAAAATATTTTATATAAATATGCCTTCACGAAGAAAATGGAACAGGAAAAGCATTTTTCTGACAAGTCTGCTCTTACAAATATTAGACAAAAAGAAATATTTCGTTAAAATAACTATCTTGTGATCTTTAGTCCTGCTAGTTCTTCTTATTCATAATATGTCACCTTAGAGTGTACATGACCTCTGTTTTTAAACATATTATCACCTACATACATATTTTATATCATCGTATCCCTATTTTTTACAAATATTCATAAATGTTCATATAAATCTTTATCCCTAGATCGTTAAATCTATCTTTTAAGATAGTAAAATTTTAGACGTACGGGCAAACTAAAATAAGAGAGCGAGATAGCAAGCGAAAGCGTATCCACATCTTAAACCACTAACGCTATTACACGAACATTACTTACAAATCTAGGCGCTTCTAAGTTACTTCCGTTTTCTTTTTCTTTCACTTCTCTTCTACATCAACCTTGCCGTGCTTTACATTTAGTTTTTCAATCTTTTTCATTCGTTCCTTTAGCCCTTAAAAATTCTTCCAGCCACTCCTCACCCAGTCCATCTTTCCCTAAAATCTTTACCACATACTGTTGCAAGCTTTCTTTATCTTCAATTGCTCTACTACATCCTTTCCATATATGCTCCAATGTATCCTTCTCACATCTGGGAGCATCCACATATTAGTTGATTCTCTGAAGGGGAGGGGTGAGCCTACTGTAACATCACAAAGTATCATATGAGACAAGGGTTGCAGAGATTTTGTAAGGGTCCCCATCATGTCACATGCGGCAAGTCTCTCTGCGGCAAGTCACACCTAGTGCATGTCACACCTGCGACATCTCTCACCTGCTGCATCTCTTACCAGTGAAAAGGAATTCGACCACTAATATTTCTGTACCTAGTCACAGGGGTGCCTTCCCCCCCCCCCTCACGATCGTT
>JAUELO010000347.1:3206860-3217812 GCA_032357855.1 Amphibolips quercusostensackenii
AAGGAGTTCTATATAAATACACTGTGATTCGAGATTGCACCTAGATATTTTTTTTGCACCTTACTAATTAGTGAATAAAAATTTCGAAGGGTTGAAAAATCAACCGATCGGGTGCACACGTTCTTCTTACTTCAAGATATTTCAATGACTTCAGAAGATTTCACTGGCTTTAGGATGTTTAAAGTGACTTCAGATTTTTTAGTCGATTTCAAGTGATTTTAAGTAATTTTAAATTATTTCAAGTGACTTCAGATGTTTCAGGCGATTTCAAGTGACTTTAAGTAAATCTAAATTATTTCAAGTGACTTTATGTGACTTAATGTGACTTCATGAGACTTTATGTAAATTCAAATGCCTCTAGATATTTCAGTAGATTTCGAGTGACTTCAAAAGAATTCAAATGACTTTAAGCGACTTAATTTTAATTCACATTACTTCATGTTAACTCAAATGACTTGAGATATTTCAAAAAATTTCAGTAGAATCCAAATGATTTTAAGTGACTTCAGGAGAATTCAAGTGACTTCAAGTGACTTTATGTGAATGAAAATTACTTTATAAATTTCAGGAGATTCTATGTGACATTAACAGAATTCGAGTACCTTTATGTGAATTTGCGCGATTTCAAATGAATTCAAGAGATTTTAAGTGACTTTAGTTAACATCAAGTGAATTCTTATAAATTCAAATAACAGGATATTTCAGAAGATTTCAAGAGAACTTTAATGACTTTAAATAGATTCAAGTGGCTTCAAGTGAATTCAAGTGACTTTAAGTCACTTCAGATATTTCAGGAGACACTATAACAAATTTAGTTAATTTATATAATTATGTATTAATAATATCCGCCAACAGCACTTAGAAGGATTTCTCTAGTCTTCACTGTTCTTCTAAATTTTTGATCGAAGTAGATGGCTAGCCTCGATTTAGTTCAAACTGAAAGTGCTTGCAGATCCATTTTAGCAAAGAAAGAATAAAATCGTACTACGCGTTTTTTGGAAAGGCGATTTTATCGTTTCTATCGTTTGCAAATTTTCTTATTCTCGAAAACGACGGAAAATAAAAATATCATTTTATAGTTCAAAACTACTACTTTTCCAAGTATTAATATAATTATGACCTTACTCAAACATAGAAACAATCGATAAAAATCAAAGAAAATGTTAATTATTTAAAAGAAATACAACATATTTCTCTCAAAAATTCAGGAAACTTAATTTTTTTCGATTGATAAAAGTTGCAAAATGGTACATAAAATTAATTGAAAACAATTTCAATTTGAGAATCCTAAAACTCTATTCCATATCGCTCCACGTCAAATTTAGGCGGTGTACAGATCTCCATCTCATTTTTTTACTATGAAGCTCAAAGTCCTGTATACACAGTAAACACCTAGGAATAAATTTTGTTGCCGTTAAAATTAGAACGGTGTTAACTTTACCTTGTTTGTGATTAAAACATCTCTTGGACTTGGGCTACGGAATGCAAAGTTGTTTTGTTTATTTTATTCTGAATTTCGTACTCCAAGTGGTCGGTACTCCATCCCCTACATTACAGGGAAAGACTATCTGCAAAGACAGAGATAATTAAGAAATTCGCTTGTTGCAGTGTAATATTCACACTATAATGGGTAATTCTCATTTCAGGTGAACGGTACCTGGAAATGAGTCTTTGATTCACACTTTTTTCTGTGTTTGAACATACAATATGGAGGAGCTATACAGCGATCAAACGCGACGGCAAGCTGTACTCCGCCTAAACGCGACATGGAGCGGTATAGACTAAATGCGTCGAGATAAAAATGTCCGTTTCTCCACTTTGAAGCTCAGAAACTCTAAGTATATTGTAGTAATTGTTATTTACATTATTGCTGAACTAAAAACACACGTTTTTAAAAATAAAATATTGTATTTCGTTAACGTAAATGCTACTTTAATCGATTTTCTGTATTTCCTTTAACCAATTTTTGAAATTATGCAAGGTAAACATCTAGTAAGCGTATAATTTTATAGATATCAGGTAAGGGAACAATTTTGAACTATACTATGAACTACTATCTTGCGTAGTTTTTATGAGATAGTTCTTAAACATGACATTCCTAATCGATAAAAATAAAAAATCCTTATATTCAAAAACGCGTAGTTCGTTTGAACTCAATTGAGGCTTGCTGTGTAGGAATATAAGTAAATATCCTATTTTTTTCATATTAGAAATGGCTAAGTAATTATCAAACATTTGTAGGAAGAAAGTCCTTTTATCTCCAAACAACTAATATGCTCCTTACTTATTGGTAGATTTTAGTTTGGTAATAGTAGGGAGGATATTTGTCGGAAATGGAAGATGTCTATCAGTTGATGTGGAGAGAGAGATGGATAGGAAAATGTACATGGAAACTCGCGTGTGAGAGAGAGGAGGTAGATGTCGAGGGAGGTAGTAGGAAGACATGGGTATATCGGTTTATAGTATTAAAGGAGATAGTAGGTGGGAATCAGGTCTAGAAATAAAGTTATTATTTTAATAAATTATCACACCAGAGGTGTGAGTGAAAGGATAGACTTTGAGGGAGGTGGTAGGAGGGCATGGTTGTGTCTAACTCATAGGATAGAAAGAGGTAATTGGCGGAAAATTTTCTTTATTATTTATTTACCATCTTTGCTTCTCACAGTCGTACGTGTAAGAGAGAGAGAGAGAGAGAGAGTTAGGCTCGGTTCTGCGGCAGTGGCTGTGACGACAGGGAGGGAGAGGCGGCAATGGCTTATGGCGAGTCCTATGGCTGTCTTCCAGCTGTAGGTACCTAGTTCTGGATTCCAGTTCTAGGGTTTGTGTAAGGGTGCTGGTTACCAGCTCCCGAAAAACTAACGTTCTGGGCAGGGGCTGTGTGGGCAATGCGTGTGAGTCTCACGGAGCGGGTAGAAAAACGGTGGAGGGAAATGCGCGTGTCAGGCTTCGCTGGCGCTGTACTCGCGGCGCTCGCCTCCACTCACCTTGCCGCCCTGCTGACGTCATTTTTAATCAGTACCTCCTTTTGACGCTGTTAAGCTATATTCTCTCTCTCTCTCTCTCTTGCTTTCTCTCTTACTCTAAGGTCTAATGTCACTAGTTACTAAAATTTTAAAATGGTTGCCTACTGAATGAATAAACGTCGTCTGCAAAAGTGTTTTATGTCTATCAAATAAAAGAGTCTCGCTCTATGTGAGCCGCGTATATCACAACCCAACAATATAACTTTTAACTTTTCCACTAAACTCTTTCGTGTAATCAAAACAGCAATGTTTGACTTTTTAAAACTCATTCGGCCAAACACAAGCAGTTAAATGAGCTCAAAATAACCATCACAGAGCTTTTAAAAAGTAAGAAGTTTTTTTACAGAATATTTTCGCTCCCACAAAAACATTTTTAAATTTTGTTATACGAGTCTTTAGCAGGCACTATTACTTGGTATAGATAATTTTCTCTGAAATGCGAAGCACTTGCTTTACTTCTAATTTAATAAAGTTGTTACTCAATTAAAATTCCTACTAATGTTGTAAATATTTAGCCATATATTAAGAAATTCAATTATTTGGAGGAGAAATACATTTGTACTAAACTAAATGTTGGTTCATGAAAGAGAATTTAGTTACTATAAACGAATTTCTTCGGCTGCACGCTCGCGATTTACAAAGTTAAATAAAGTTACGACTAACTGAACATATACTGCCGCTGATGAAAAAAGGTGGCACATGGATGTTAAGGAAAAGCTGTAAAATACTATATGAGTTCCTGGATGGAATAATATTAAAGCTATATATGCACATTGTAGGAAAATAAGTGTCTGTAGGTCGTTGGAAATGCAATAAACTAGAAAAGCGTCATTTACGGACATACACATTATTCCTAAGCCAAAAATCATGAAGTTCATTTTTGAACTTCGAAACTGGGATCTGTCAGTTATTCTTCTGGGTACTGAGAACCTGTCTTGTTTTTAAATTGTGGTTTAAGCAACGCAAGCAATGAACACATATTTTAAAGATTTTAGAGTACAGGAAGTTATTAAAAGATCAGTTCATTAAAAATGAAGTTTGAAGGCTATTTTTTAAAGTAATTTAGGACTTCACATTTTCCAAAAACTAAACTGAAAAATAATTAATATTAGTATTAAATACGATTTGCACAAGAATTTTCCATTTGAGTTAATACAATATTATTGATTTTATTAACAAAACGTTCCCTGAGACATAACATTAGAAAGTTAACTTCATATTATGAATGAAATAATCTGAAATAGGCAGCATATTATAACATTTTTTCGCTGTTTAATATTATGCAATTTCAAATATATCAAACCATGTGTTTTGAATTAGACCATTTTAGTGAAGTATATAAATAAAAGCAATTTCAAAAATAAATGAAATAAATAAATAAATTGGATAAATGCAAGTTTTAAATTAAATGATCTGAAACCATGGAAGTGAAACTATTTACAATGTATAGAAGCTTTCAAAAATCGACAATTAGAAATTAAAATTATTTAGAATTAAAAAATACCAATTTAAGAATTGCTTAAGAATAAGGCAACTTCAAATTGCGAACATTCAAAATTCAACAACGCGAACTTTAAAAATGTCATAATCGTACAAGAATGTGATCATTTTGATTTTCAAGCTTCTTAATTTTGAACCTAAAATCGATGACCATATCAAGGTCAATTTAGGAAATTTGGAATTATAAACATTTTGCATTTCACAAGCCAAAAGTGAGAGTATTGTTTATTGTACATCTTAAAAGTAAGAACTTTAAAATTCATAGTTTTTTAATTTTAAGCTTCCAACGGTAAACAGCTTTGCTTTTGGATTTGCTTTTCTAAAAATTTTTAAATTTTAATTTTTAAAAAGCAACACGTTTTAAAGTTGAATTTCTAAATCTCCTGAACAATGGCAAAAAGGAATGTAATATTCTGAGACAGAAAAGAATTTCAAAACATGGTTACTAGCACAAAAATCATTTTAAAAATTTTTAAAAACTTCAAAATTTGAGTTAAATTTAGTTACATTTAAATAATTATGAAATCGATTAATAGCTGCCGCCTTGCTTCATCTATCAGCTAAAAATTACTCATTATTAGCCAAGTGTACCTAATTAATTTTTGGTCAGATTTAACTAACTGGTAGTAAAATTAAAATAATATTTTTTTCTAGTGGAAATAGAAACCCAAGAAGACTTGAATTAGCTTCCCCTTTTTTACCACCAATAAATTCAATAATAACTAATTAAGTCAGTAACAACTTTTACCTGTTGAAATTTGATCTATTATTTTTCGTGATCGGTCCCCCCAGATTGTTCGTTTTTGGAATAAAAAAATTGTCTTTCCATTTTTTTCAAATGGGTAAAATTTAGTTTTTGAAAAAATAAAGAACAAGTATTTCTTATTAACTTCTTGTATTGTGCTAAGTACAGAGAACTATTTTTCATGTGCTTAAACAATAATTACTTGTTTAAAAATTTTTTCCAATAAATCGTAAAGAGTTACTATTTTTTATAATAAATTACATAATTGATGAATATCAAAAATAATATTTTTAGTTTAACACATTTTCGTTTAAAAATTTCTATTTTTATAATTTTTTTCTACCAAATAGTAAAGAATGAGTATTTTCTGAAATTAATGACTTTTTTACGAACGTAGAATGTATTATTTCTTGTTGAGGATATTTGTCGATTATTTAAACAATTTTTATTTGTTCAAATATATTTTTCCTGATAAATCGTTAAAAGTTAAAATCTTTCAGAATTAATGACGTAATTAATAACTGATTAGGGTGGTATTTTTTGTGAAAGACAGTCTGCAATTATTTGAACAATTACTTCTTTCCATAGGAAAGATGAAGAAAATTCTAGTTTTTTATGATCTCTCACACAATGTGGTTTATTGGTCATTATTTTTTTTAACGAAGTTGATTTAAAAGAAAACAATTTATACCGTAACTGAAATGATGTTTAAAAAATTATTATTGTTTAAAATGATCTATAGATAAGAAATTGATGAGAAAATACTAAATAATAAGCAACATAGTGTAAAATATTCGAAAAATCTAGAATTTCCTCCACCTTTTTTGTGAAAAAGCGTAATATAATGATTACTAATTGTTAAAATAATTTCAAACTGTCTTTTAAAAAAAATATCACATTTATTGTTAATGAATTGATAAAATAATTTTAGAAAGTAATAACTTTGCATGATATATATGTATGAAAATAAAAAGTTTAAAAACTGTTGACATTCATAAACTGTATCATTCATCCTAAAAATAACAACTTATGACAATTCACATAGAAAATAAAAATTCTTTGAACAGATAATAATTGTTTAAACATTTGAAATTTTTCGGGTACAACACAAGAAGGTTGCGGGGGTTCAAAATTAAAAGTTATTAGGTAGAAAACATTCCTTGAAGATTCCCTAAGAAATGACTAAATTTTAATTTACAGAAAATTAGTAACAAGTACTTTTTTAAATCATTTTTCCAAAAACTAAAATTTTTCCATACAAAATCCTATGTTAATTTTAAAAGCTCAGGGGCACAGGGTTATTTCGACCGATTTGATAAAAGAAATGCGGAACTTCTTTTTCCAGAAAAAAAACTGTGGGTGGGGGAAGTCAATCATTAAAAATAGAAAGTCGATTTTTTAGACCACCCTAGTATCGCAGTTTATTCTAACGATACAGTTGACGCTGTTCAATTTAATCCATACAGTATTGCGAAGTTACTGTCATGATGGCGCGTGTGGTATTCTGAGAATCACTGAAGTGAAAAAAGGAGAAGTTAGCGGCAGTAAACCGTTATCTGACTTCCACACGGAGTCACTTAACGTCCTCAAAGACATTTAAAGTCCGCAACTACGGAACATCCAGCCTATGAAACATTACCTGCCATCCAGCTACTTATAATAACGACATTAGTGCCCCATTCTGCATTCCTGCTTCATCTTTATCAACTCATCCCTCTTTCATTTTTAATTTACTTCTTGCCTCCTTTTCTGAATAGCTATATGCTTCCTTTTCATCCTCGCTTCCGTTTTCCTTCCAGTATTACTCTTGTACTCTTCTCATTAAGTAGAACCCGTCAAGCGTTCCTGGCATCTTTCTCCAATAAATAGTTTTTTCAACAACGACTTCACCGATTAGGATCTCGAAAGCGCAAATTTCTATTCAATGTACATTAGCGCTGCTAATCCGATTACGAAACGAGCCGGAGGTTATCTGCCGACGTTACGGATCCGCTGTTTCGTGGGAAAAGGGGTTGGATGACGAGGGTGAGTTCAAAAAAGCAAAAAAAAACAAAGGAAATAGGAGAGAGAGGAGCGGAGAATAGGGAGGAAACGCTACCCGGCGCCGGTTTTAACAACGAGGGATACGTTAACCTCTTATAATCTAGTTATCGTGGCCTCGGCGAACGAACTCTAAGTTTCTCTTGTAATTTTCAAACTACTGGTTCGAATACTCCTGAGAATCAAAACACCTCTGAGTGCAGAGTTTCAAAATAAAGGAAACATATGGCTTATGAAGTCTCCCTATTTTTATTATTTTATCTGTTAATGTCTAGTTACACTTATTTAAGGCTGAAAAATTAATAGCTGACTAAAAGACCTAGCCAAATAAAAATAAAATGAAAACTCCCATTGTCCTTTAATCTACTTAGGGTTTCATAACCTTGGGCAGAAACCATTATATTGCTGATTGACTATCCATCCGTCCATCCACCGTAGTTTTTTTTGATAGGAGAATTGAGATTGAATGAGAAAAGGAAAAGTAAGAAAAGTAGGAGGAGTGAGGGGCGCGAAATAGGGAAAAATAGGTCGTAATAGGTGGAATGAGGGAAAGTGGGGATAGCTTTGAGGTAAGCGAGTACAGGTAGTGACGAAGGAAGCAATGAGATGGACAAGAATGGAAATCCAGGGAGTAGGAGAAGTTAGAGAAAGTGTATAAGCGTGGTAAGGAATGTAAGGGAGCGGGATAGTTTGGGTAGGAAAAATATAGTGAAGTAGGAGAAGTGATAGAAGGGAAGAACATGTAAGGGATGTGGGAAAAAGAAGAGAAGCAAAGAATGGGTAATAAAGGTTGAGGAAGGAGTGAAGGGAAATTGAAGTAAGGATTAAGGTAGGCAGGGGACTACGGGAAGGGCGGGAATGAGAAGCAAGGCAGTAGGAAAAGAGAAGTAAGGGAAGTGGTAATATTAGGTAAATAGGCGAGGGTGGTTAGTAATTTTAGGGGCAGTTTTGTAAGAGAGTGAAGGTTGATGTAAGTCGAGGGGAAGTACGTGAGAAAAGACGTAGGGAATAAGGAAAGAAATGGTAGAGCAGGAATTGTAAGTGGTTGTAGGGGAACTAAGGTAAATATTAGTAGGAATGTGGAAATAAGGGAAGAAGGGTAAGTCAGGAATGGCAAAAGTAGAGGAGTAAAGGAAGGGGAAAAATAAAAGGGACGTTCGTTGAGATATAGGACGAGCTGGTGAAGGGCGGTAATTCAAAGTGGGGGGAAATGAACTAAGAGTAGTAGGGGAACTTAGGGAAGGGAAGTGATGGGTAAGAATGGGAAGAGTGTGGTAAAAATAACGGAAAGAAAGCTGGGGAGGTGATGATATTGCACAGAAGAAGAAGCATATGAATAAAGGAAGTAAGGGAGGGGAAATGATTGGAGGGTGTGGTGGAGAAGGAAAGGGAGTAAATGGTGGTAACGAGAAGTTGTGGAGAAGGAAAAGTGAAGGGCGTATAGCAGGGACGGGAATGTGAGGTTAGAGGTATCAGAGAAGTGACAGTTAGTAGTTGGGGGAAGAAGCGAGAGGGGAAGTAAACCGCATATAAGAGGGGAAAAAGAAAGGACATGAGAAAAGGTGAGGCGAGGAGTAAGAGGGTAACAAAAGTAGGAAAGAGAGTGATAGTAATAGTTGAGAGTGGAAGAACAGAAATGAAGGGTGATTGTGAGGGGTAGGCAGAAGGGCGGAAATGGGAAGTGGGTAGGGCAAAGTGATGGGAGAGGCATCAGGGAAATGAGGGTAAGTATAAAAACAAAAGGGAGAATTTTGGAGAGGGTAAGTGGAAATGTGAGAGAAGAAGAGTTATATATGGGGAAGGAATGTAGGGAAAAAGAGGAAAATAAGAAGTAGGAAAATGAAAATTATGGGAGAAAAAGATTTGAACATTTTAATAAACGTCTTATCAGGCTGTGAAATCCTTTTCATGGCACAGGGCGCAAAATTTTAGTTTGCAATATAAATCAGTCGAGAATTATTTGAATTTTTATGCTTTGCACCTTTATGTCTCTAGGAATTTTCACGTCTCAATCTAATTTTAGTTAGAAGAAGCTGTTTTCAGAAATGAGAACCTCAAAAAGAAAAAACATGAGAAGCAAAAGAAGTGGTAGTAAGGAGAGGAAAAGTAAGCATCGTGCAGTACGGGAAATGAGGGAAAGTGTGTTTTGAAGTGTGGGGGGAAGCAGGCGAGGAGAAATAGGGGGAGTGATAGCATGTAGGGTAAGGAAGGGGAGGTATATAAAGTAAGTTCAGAAGGAGAGAATAGGGGAAGTAAAGTGAGGAGAGACTAAATTGTGAAAGGGAGAGAATGTAGAGGAGGAAGTGAGCGGAGCAGAATTATGAATAGGTAGTTGAAGCGAGAGAAATTAGAAACCGTAGGAGTAGGAAAGTATGTCAGGGGGAGATTTAACGACTTAATTATTGTCTTGGTAGGCTTCAAACCCCTTTTGTGTGAGCGCACGATGCTTACTTTGAATAATTTTTTTAATAAATGCTTCTTATCTATCATGAAAAAATGGTCAATTTACTTTTTGATATATAAATTAATATTTCTGCGAACTGCTTATTTTTAGACCACCCTAATAGGCATCGCTAAAAAGTATTGGTTTTAAGAAAAAAATCTACCAAAAAATTGTAGTTAACAAAAAAATCAATCTAGAAGGTTAACATTTTTCGAAGAATTAAAATTTTTTTAATTTATTGTGGCGATATTTTCATGTAAGAATATATCACGATGATAGCAAAGATTTTCATTTTTGTGTACTGCGTCTCCATGTCTCCAGGAATTTTTATGTCTCAGTCCATTTTTGCTTAGGAGAAGCCATTTTTAGGTTACGATAAAATCATGTCCCACATATAAGAAGATCTTCTAAACCAAATAATAAGTCAGAAATCACGAAACATGAAGATTATGTTCGATAAAGCGCTTGTGTAATTCATTAAAAATGCGAACTCAAAAAAGGTAAAAGAAATTTTGATTTTAACCTTGTCACTAGCCTTCAATTACAGAAATTCATTTGTATTTCTGTCAATTCGCGAGAATAAAAGCTCTATCTCTGCTAAAGTAAAACACTGAAATTGTTTCGGGCCAGAAGGGTAAGTGAAATGAAATGAAATTTAAATTAAGTTCAATTAATTAAGCCGCTTTCCTCGTGGGAACTTTGCATACTCTTCTAGTAGTTATCTGTATCTGACACAAGCCGCGATTTCCACAGGCTAGAGAGAGAAGAAACATGATCTTTTTTAGCACCAAATACGTACCTAATCTCTTTTAAATTAGTATTACATTCTGAACGGCCTGTATTTCGTCGGCAGGATTATTAAATTCCAACTCAAACCTCTCCTCGCTTTAAAGTGCTTCTTCTCCTGGGCCATCTAGCGTGCCAGACCACTATTTAAAACCTCCATAAACTCGATGTAGGCTCCATTATCGCGTTCCGGCACAGGAGTCCACGCTTTTATCCTGTTTTGGGGGACAGCGCCCTCGACTAAATTTTCCTTGGACTCTGTCACATAAAGAAAAATAATTTACTGTCTGTCCCGATAAAACTCGCTTTTTTAAGTATTTAATTTTTATTTCATTGATGATTTTAGCAGAACCTTTTCATTGGAAATTGATAGCCTTGACGAAAGTTTGATATAGAAATTTTTCTTAACACAATC
>JAUELO010000347.1:3217912-3229782 GCA_032357855.1 Amphibolips quercusostensackenii
TAAGAAAGAATGTGATAATATATAAAGAAAATGTAAATGAGAGTGAAAATTTGTTAAAATGCTTGGTAAATAAAAATTATTTATTTTATTTTACAAATGGATTCTCTAAATACAGACTTCACACTCTTTGCGCTCAAATGCAAACTGAATTAATAAAACAAAATAAAAAAATTCAAGTGTATTTCATTGAAAGCTAATTCTTTTTGATGGAAAAGTGTGTCATTAAATTTTTTGTTTTAAAATCATCTCTTTTAGTTGCAAATTTTACTATTTGTTTAAAGATTTATACATTGATGAACATTTTTTTTCATCGGTTGTTAAAATTAATTTTCTAACTGAAGATTTAGTTGCTCTATTTCTGATTGAAAATGGATCGTTTCTAGTTGAAAATTCAACAATTTGGTTGAAAAGTTAATCTAACTACTTGGTTGAAAGTTAAAATACTTTTTAAATAATTTGTTTTATTATTAGAAAGTTGGTTGAAATTGAACTAATTTATTAAAAATTTAATTCTTTTGCTAAAAATTCAACTATTTTGTTTAAAGTTACCCTAATTTTTTCTAATTGATTTTATAAGTGGAAGATTGGTTGCAACTTCAACTAATTGGTCAAAAAACTAATTATTTCGTTAAAAATTTCCATATTTGTTGAAAATTTAATTTTGTTAGAAATTTAACTGCTCAATTGAACGTTACAGCACTTTATTAAAAATTCATTGCCTTTGTTGAAGATCCATCCCTTTGGTTGAAAATCCTTTTTTTTGTTTGAAAATTAATTTTGTTAACTGAAAATTTAACTATTTTATTATTGGTGGAAAGTTGATCGTTTTCTATTGAAAATTGAACAACTTGGATGGAATTTTTGTCTTTTATAGCATACTCGTATCTTTTTGGTAAACAATTAATCTTCTTGATTGAAACT
This sequence comes from Amphibolips quercusostensackenii, assembly GCA_032357855.1. NCBI lineage: Eukaryota > Metazoa > Arthropoda > Insecta > Hymenoptera > Cynipidae > Amphibolips > Amphibolips quercusostensackenii. The sequence continues at coordinate 3,218,834 of JAUELO010000347.1, forward strand.
TCAACTACTTTGCTAAAAATTGAACTACTTTGTTTAAAATTTATTTTATTTGTTGAAAATTAGTTAAAAATTTAATTATCAAAATATAACATTTTTTTTTGCCTAAAAGTTCAACCAAATGGTCAAAAGTGCAAATGTTTTTGATTAAAGTTTAATTGTTTCAGTTTTAATATTTGATAATTTGGTTGAAAATGCATCTTTATACGTTGAAAATTTAACTATTTGGTTAAAAATTTAACTATTTTGTTGAAAGTTCCCTTCTTTTGCTTGAAAGTTCAAATTGTTGGTTGTGTATGAAAATTTTTGGTTGATAATTTATTTTGCTTGTTGTTGGAAATTCAACTGTTTTGTTTAAATTCGTCTCTTAAACATTTGAGCCTATACATTTATTTTTCCGGATTTAAAGGCAACTGTTTTCTTAAAAATTCGACGTTTCAGATTGAGAGCTTAACACTTTCGTTGCAAATTCATCTCTTTTCGTAGAAAATTAATCTTTTTTGTTTGAAAATCCCACTAAGGTAAGGTTATTTTGGGTCAGTAAATCAAAAATATCAGAATAAACAGTTGTTATAAAAATATATTTGAATAAATATTGAAAATAATTGTAATAAATTTTTTTTTATTTACGTACTTATATTCCTTGCTCAATTACAATTATTTATTTATTTTTTTTAGAAAGAATGAAAAATCCGCACATCTTACTGGATGGCATGGCTTTAACGATTTTGTCATTTTTTTTTTAAACTGAGGTTGGTGATACGTAAAAGAGTAAAGAATATGTGTTCTACAGTTTTTTTAAATCAACCTTAAAAAGCACACTTACACATGATCGTTTCCTCGTAAGTATAGATTAGTGAACTGGATGTGGACAACTACTCCTGTGGACGCTAATAAAGTCTTATCGGCATGCCACCATGCACGTCGACTTAAAGCCTGAAACGCACTAATCCAATATGCTAATTTTAGCACAGTGATAAAACTGTGCATTTGATGATACTTATTCATTCATGCCTGTATTCATGAAGAAAAATTTTTTTAATGACGCTCTTTCAAAAGAAATTTGGTGAAGTCCATCACATTAAAAACTAGAGCTTCCTTTTTGTTGCAGTTCTAATTTTATTTAGGGAAATCACATTGAATATGGTACCACCTATGCGGGTTCCTTTTTGTTGCAGCTCCCTTGAAACTGAAAATTAATTTAACAGAAACCCTAGTTTTTTTGTGATGTCAAGTCAAGACAAATTTTATCGTAGCAGCCAAAAGTGAGACCAATCTAGTATTTACTGTTCAAAATGGTTTACATACTTTAATGCCTAACACAGATTTGAAAGTTTTTTTTCTAATTATCTACACTAAATTTCTAATAAAACCTTCGGAGCTGATTCTATCATTTTCATTGTATTCAGTAATATAAAAACAAATACAGCAGATAAATTGGCCATTTCAAAAATAAGATTTTTTGTCTGTGAAGAGATTAAATTAAGAGAGCCTAATCCAAATCAGGGGTCGAAATTTAGATCAATTTTGTTTATACCGCAGAGTATTATAATTATAAAAACGAATTTTGTGGAATGTTGATTTAAACTAAAAAGGGAAAATTTGAATCTAAATTCTGGCAAGTCGGCTAGTAAGATCCTGTAATATTTCAATGACTATTTGTTTAAATATGAGATTTTCAGAAAATTTTTTAAATAGTATAAAGTTTAAGTAAATTTATAGGATTTTTTTTAGCAGACTCTAGTTAAAAAATGATGAAGTTGTAAAAAATAACGCTTTTCGTCGTGTCCTTAAACTGCGCACAATAATTATATTAATTTTAGAATCTTATTTTCTCTTATTTTTTCACACAGTTATAAAAATATCTTGGTAAATGTTTTTAGTACTTATTTTCTTAATATGGAAAACATTTAATAAAAATGTTCTAACTTGTGATAAAAATTCGTAACAAATAATTTTTCTTAAATTGAAAAGTTCAGGTTTGAAATAAAATGAATATAAATCATAGTGACGATTCAGGATGATAACAAGGTACTGTCGATTTAGTTAGAGACAATTTTTACAAATAATTAATTTAATAGGAAGTAATTTATTGACATTTGGCTCCTGGCTCCAAATGTAAATCATAATCATACATTAAGAAAAAGTGTTTTTAAACTAATGAGAAAGTTTCTTGAAATTTAAAAATTCGTATTTTTTAAAATATTATTTGTAAAACTTGATCTATATATGATTCCTTTATCGTATTTAAATGAACGCCTTACATGTGTAGAGAATAATTATTTTGTACTAGAATCCTTATGTTTTATCATTATAATGATATTTAGTAACAACAAATTTTCATAAACAAAAAATTAAAAACAATAGGCATAACATGCAAGTTAATACTGGGATCAGAGCATGTCATTAAGACAGGTTTTCACATAAAAAATAATCGCATTTCTCAATTGCTTGACCAAAAAATGATTAAACAGTAGGTTCATATATGTAAGCAACGATGAAACTAATTACACCATTCAATAATACGGAAAAATACATAAAGTCCATGTACTAAATAATTTTTCCTTTTGATTTTTTATGTATTTAAAATAAATCCTGAAGAATGTCGTACTATCAAACTGTTTATTTATACTACAAAACAAATTTAGTGTCCACAAAAATTGCCCAACGCATAGACTTTATGTCATTTTTCCGCAGAATTTAATAGCATATTCACTTTTTCCGTGACTCGCAGATTAAGGCAAATAATTTTAACAGTTTTTGTTAAAACAATTGAAAAATCAGATTTTTTTCATAAAAAATCATCTTTCAATCAAATTCTCTCATCCTAATATTAACTTTTTTGTTACGGCTACCGGTCTGCCCATGGGCCTTAATAGTTTTAAAAATTATTTATTACATCATAAATTGCAACTTTTTGCAATCTTTTGTTACTAAATACCATTTTAATGATAAGCCAGACCAATTTTGTTGTTATAGTTATTGGTCTGCTTATAGGCCTTAATAGTTTAAAAAATTGTTTATTACATCATAAATTGCAATTGTTTGCAATTTTTTGTTACTAAATTCCATTCCAATTATAAGCCAGACCAATTTCAGTACAAACCAATTGTTGTTGACAACAGACTTATAGACCGTCTTATTTTCACGCTTACTATTAAACACAAAAATAAAATCTCAAATCGGTTCGGAAAGTTTTTGTAAAATTTAATGCAGATAATTTGTAAAAAATAACTTTTAAATGTGTTAAGAATTAAAGGCTGTTAACTATTTTGAACAGTAAATAGCAGGTCGATCCTACTGTGAACGAGCGATTTACGTATTTTCAAAAACGTAATTTTTGTTCCATGGTTTTTCAAATAGAATCAATAATTATTTTTAATTCTTTGCATTCGAAAGTATACGTTATTACAAAAAAACTTCGAGACCTTTAAAAGTTAAACCAGTGAATTTTCTCATTCGATAAATTGTCAATTTCTTCTTTCGATCACTTGACATGTACTTCACCATTTTCATCAAAAATATTCACAAAAATAACGCCGAATAGGAACGAATTTAAACAAGGTCTATACATTCACATAAAAGACATTTATAATATTAGATTATACAGTAAACATTTTTAAATTATAATATACTTCAGGTTCAAAATTTAATTAGATTCAGAATTAAATTTTTTTCTGAAATTTGTAAATGAAAATCTACGAGCGGTTAAATTAAAGTTAAAATTAAACTCAATTATTAAAGTCTTTATTTAACATCTTATTTCCAACAGGATATAAAACCTCTTTTTACTTCTTTAGAGTGTAAAGTACTTTCGCATTGTAGAAACGCATACTTATTTTTGAACTAACAGCAAATGTTTTTTGCAATTAATCAATTCGTAGTGTCTCATGAATGAATTTGATAATATTATACTACACTGAATTAATGGATTCAGTTATAATGAAAAGGAATTGTGTGAATTTGGGATTTCGGTAACTTTACTGTTAAGAAAGTACAAAATAACGCTTTTTACATTAAAACCTTTTCCTTTGCAGCGATGAATCAAAAACCTTTTCTACTGCTTTGGCAAAAGATTCTCAAAATCTTTCGAAGGACGTGTGAGATCCTCATACTGGCACTTTGTGATTTATCCTGGACTGCAGGATTAACGAAAATTAAGTCGTTGCCATCCTCTGCACCTCAACCATTCTTGACAGGAAAACAAAAATTTATTAGAGAAACTTTTTGCTTGAATAGGCCTTTTTATAGAAGTCCCAGAACATGTAAAAGACAACAAGTACATGGAACATGTAAAGGTAGGCTAGAGGCTTTCGACTTGGTTCACAGGACGGCATCAGAGCTTGCGTTGTGTGAATCACCATAATCACAAACTGCATCTGAAATAAAAATAAATTCATATTATTTTTTTAATTATTTTTAAAATAATCATCGAGTTCTTCATTTATCGGGCGAGAATAATTAACAGTTACTTTTAATGAAACGTTTATTTTCTGACGAAATTCAATATAACATGAAAGTAGAAATGGTAGACTTTAGTCGGACAACATTCGATCTGTTTTCGGAAACTTTTGTTAGATTATTTTCTTTGGGATGCAGTCCAGTAATTTAAGAGGGGGTTAGGAAGAGTCCATAAAGGTAGAAAAGTGTCGAAATTCGATAGTCGAAAATCGATGTCTACCAGAATATCAGATTGAGCTTACCAGAACATCTGGTTAAGTTTACCAGAATGTTGTGCTATCCAGAACGTTGTGTTCTTAAGCTACCAGAAAACTGTCTACTAAATATTTCTGGGTAATCTAGTAATACTAATAAGACAATTGTTAAGCAGAAAGCATACTTTTAACCTGAATTTAAAGTAAGGGCATATTTAACATTCGACTTTGGTTGAATTAACCAGAATTCTGGATGGCTCGACCAAAATTCTTCTGAGTGTTGATAACGATAGTAGTAACGAAGTTCCTTTTGTAAATATGTATCTTTTATTATAATAATCAATTTATTTTATTGTCTCCCAACAATTTTTTATTTTTCGAAAAATAATTTCAGGTTGAATACAGACGAAGAAAACACAGAAAGAGCTTAATTTACTTAAAATATGTGAAAAAGTGACCTATTTAATCGGAAAAAGTTACCTGAATTGACTAACGTTCTTCTATATTTATAGAAGTATAAAAAAATTCAATGACATTTGTATTAATTCCAGGTAAATGTTAGCGAATTCACGATTTAATAAAATAAAAAAATTTCGATGAAACTTATAAAAAGTCAAGGTATATTTTCAAAATATCAAAGCGGATTAGAGAATCAAAAAAACCACAAATTTTCTATTTATTTGAGCGTGAGTTTAGAAGAAATTAAGAAAACTCAAAATAAATTGTTAAAATATCTAATTGTAATAATTTGAGGTGAGTTTGAAAGACTTTAGGGTGAATTAAAAATAACTAGAGAACAATATTTAAAATCAATTTGATTAAGTAGAATTCGGAAAAATTATAAGAATTCAAGTGAATTTAAAAGGATTCGCGTTAATTCATGAGACTTAAAACAAATTGATAAGAATTTGAAAGAATAAATTTTTTGTTTAATTTTTATTTCAAAATTTTGTATTCAAAAAACGCTCCTCAAATAAAGTGAAATGGGAGTAAACAGAATTTATCAATTTAATACTTTAAAAATTTTAATTTAAATTTTGAAAAAATTCCAGTAAATTGAAAACAAAGCAAAACTATTTTAAAAAATCATTGCATTCTGTGAATTCGGTATAAGTTCAGAATATTCTAAGGTAATTTAGAAGAATTTAAAAAAGTACTTTATAAGTTCAATGTGAGTTTAAGAGAATTCATGGCGAATTGAAAAAAAAATACCATAATACTCGATGCATTGAGTAGAATTAAGTAAAATAAGAATTTAAGTGAATTCCAAAAACATACGGTGTAATTAGAAAAATTTAAAGAACTTTAAGGAATTTTTAGAAATTTAAAGTGAATTTTAAATGAATTAAAAGAAATTCAAAAAGTTCACAATATTTCATTAAGTTCAGTCAAATTGAAGTTAATTCAGAACAATTCAAGGTATTAAAGTTAAAATGCAAGAAAGTTCCATTTAATTTAGGTAAGTGTGAGTGAATAGAATTGACGAACTGGAATCTGATAAAGTCCATAAGAACACAAGGTGAATTTCAATGCCTGCCGGGGAAATATAGCAAATAAGGAATCTGAAAAAGGTCCATTAAATTCAGTGGGCCTTAAGGGAATTTCAAAGAATTCAAAGAAACTCAGAATAGTTTAAGAGAATTTACAAGAATTCAGAAGAATTCAATGGAGTTTAAAAGAATTCAAAGAAATTCAAAGCAATTTGAAGTTCTTCAAGAGGATCTAAAGAAATTAAAAACGATTCACAGGAATTTAAAAGAATTCAAAAAGATGCATTAAAATTTAAAAATTCTTGAATTCTCTATTTTAGCTTATTAAAAAAGTGACTAAAGTTATTTTTATTTGAAAAATTGACTATAGTGACTCTACCTTAAAAAAGTGACTGGCAAGTGATTTGAGAAAGAAAAGTGAATAAAAGTGATTAAAGTGATGGTGTAGAATATTTATAGAATATAATATACATAGAATATAGAAAAGCGTTAAAGGGGTATTCTGGTGTAGAGGCATGAATTTCAGATAATTTTTGAAGTGCCGTAAAATAAAGGCAATCAATATTTTTAGCATCCATTTTTTTACAAGTTATTCATTAACATTACAAGGATACAGAAAAAAATAAAAAAATAAAAAAAGTTAAAAATTCAAAAAATTAACAGCTGATGAAGTGGGGTGTCTTAAAAAATTGTCACTTGACCATACTCACGATTCCAACCCTCCTAGCAATCCGAAACAAAAAAAAATTATTAATCTAGAGTAATGTCGCAATGTCTGGAACTACGGAAAAGTTGAAAAAAATTTTTCACAAAATGGCGACTGCCCGAAAAAAAAAACAATTTTTGTACCACTTTTTTTTACTTTTTCGAATTTTCTAAAAAATGTGAAAATTGAAATTTGGGGATAAGGATAGTCCCAGATATAGAGAAGTCTATAAAGAAGACTTAAAATAAATTTCAGGTAAATCGTTCCAGAAGAACTTGAGAAATCGTGGGTATCGTTTTGAAAAAGACAGTTTCGAGAAAAACTTCCATTTTGCCTCCACTTCCTTTATGGTTTATAGTACACAAATCTTCAAAAAACCTTTTGTTCCTTTATATATATATAAACTCGTTATTACTAGCAAAAATTACAGAATCTGTATGAAAAAAGAGTACACGACGATATATTTTTTTGAAATAACCAAATTATTTTAAACGAGGCTATGCTGTTGTGTATGCTGCTATAACTACATTGGTAATAGGTGATGGGGCTACAGCTTCCTCTTCATAAATCAAAGATGCATGAATATTTTCCTGGTCTACTTGTAAGATATTGGTAAGAACTTTATCTGGACTTTCAATAATATCAGTCTAGGCTTTTTAAGTATCTAATATTTCGGTTTTTGGCATATTCTAAGGTTGTCCGAATTTACCCCAGAAAGAACTCAAATAGAGCTTAGCCATTGATCGTAAGCCAGGATGTTTTTTATGTTTTCCGTCTCGAGCTGAATACTTTCTAAATCAAAAATTTATTTCACATATGCTTTTTTACGCTCATCGGCAGTACAATCAGAAGGATATCCGCTGGCTTCGTGTTTAAGTTTAAAAAATATATTTATATACTCTAAAAAGAGGCCACCAATCTTTAAGGTCAGGTCATACTGAGTTGTCCATTTTCGATAGCCACTTTGAGCTCATCATAAACCCATGTCCCCCCAATTTATTTTTCACTAGTACTGTCTACATGCTGTCAATCTTACTGCATCTCCAATTCACGGCATGTCCTACACAGGGGGAACATCAGTTTTTTGTGAATACTGTCAGCAAGAACAGGTGGATAACTATTAGTAGGTGGTAATACCCTGTATTTGACAAGACCTTCGACATTAGTTAAATCATTATCTGGACCAGTTAATGCCTTAGACTCATCACCAATAAAAACTTTTGGGTGACCTATGGGGAATTTTCCATATTCTGATATGAATAGATATAATGAACAAACATCCAGATAAGAAATTTTTAGATTGTAGATTGCCTGATGAAAGGAGAATGTATTTCCTGTTCTTTCCCCGGAAAAGGAACGCAAGGATTAGGAGTACCGTGCATTAAAAGATGATAGTCTTTTAAGAACTCTCTTAATTCGGGACCTCTGGATTTTAACCTATTGAAGGCACACTCCGACATCTCAAATACTTCGTATCCGTTTTCACGAAGTCGTTCAGTTTGGGCCTGTGTACGCTCGAAACGGTCACTCATGCTTTCAGCATTTTTACCGACACCTATTCTTTTATACCGATTTGCTTGATTACAATGAGGGCAAACATGTCAGTAACAACCGTGAAACTGATAAACCGTTTCTTTTATTTCTAACCGTAACCTCATAATAACCGTCAACTAATACACCTTCAGGTAGTCGGAATTCTAGAGTGCGGTTAGCATGAATTATTTCTGATTCTAACTCAGGCTCTACAGTCAAAAGCCATTCGATAGCCTTTTTTGATTGTTTATTTGTTAACCTAAACCCCTATTTGGTAGGACGCCTATTGTATTGGCCTTGAGATCATTTTTCCTAAAAACTACGGAGCAAGCTGAGGCAATAGTGACACTTTCGACGAAAGGAGCAACATTGGTTACTTAAGTAAATAACGCTCGTAAAGCTAGGGGGAGTGAAAATGTGCATCAGGTAATTCACCTACATATGACTCATTTTGCGGTGTATTGAAGAGGTGCGGAAATGTACCTTTCTTTGCCTCTTTCAAACCAAAGGCAGCCGACATAGCACTAAATGGCATATGTAGATAATTTAAACTGTCAGTGAATCGTGTTTTATTAACTTTCAGCAAAATTACGCTGGTACTATTCAAAATAAGCTCTGGTGGTTTATAAGACCCTCTATTCCTAATGAGTTCTCCAAGAATGAATTGCGCATCGAAGCCTTTCGCATTATGCGCTATGCAAACAGTCTTATGAAAATGCTCTAAATAACGAATATCGAACTCAGTGAATTGACCCACAGGATCCTTTAAAAAAATATATTGACGCACACCACACCATTGACATTTCACATTGGGATCCGGATCGATCATACAATCCTCACAAACCTCTTGTGCTACTAACAGATCAGGTTTATGAACATTTGTTGACTCGTCACCTTTGACTTTTTCATATTGTTGTGTTTTAAAGTCGTTGGAAATTTAGGCCACTTTTTAGTTTTCGGCTGCCCCTTTCTATTATTTTTAATTTCTAGGGGTGTCGTAAAACAGAAATGATTGATTGGACGAAGTTTTTTACACGTTACGCAATTAGAGATGCCACGTTTATGTACCTCCTCTTTCTTGGTTTTCTCAGAGTTAAGTAACTTTAAGCAACCATTGCAGATTTACAATACTGAACAAATACTTTTACCACTAGAGTGTGAATTAGGAAGTAAATGTTTCGTTAAACACTCGACCCCATAAAAGTACCGTCGACAATCTTCACATTTAATATTATCTTCGTTATTAATGTTAGCATTGTCATTACATGATGGTAAGCTTATAACAAGCATCACATTTCGTTGTACACCTGTGATCAGTTTTTCTAAAGTATGCCTTATTACACAGTATACAAAACTCATTTGCTGCTTTGGCCCTGATTGAATTTAGTATAGCGCTATAGCGATGATTTGGATGTCTTTAATAGAGTAAATAAATATTTTGTTTGATTTCACTGCCTGTATTTGCTATTTCTGAACCACCCTCGTGAATAGCCCTATCTCTTCCTTTCCCAAAATCTTTAAAGTTAAAAACTGTTAATGCTACTTCAGCTCTTGCCAAATATTTTTGATGTGCAATCAGCTCAGGCAGACCACATCCAATGTCTTGTATTATCACATCAGCATCTCGCGTAAGCTTTTTAGCTGTCTCAATCTGAGATTTAAGCTTATCTCTATCGCTTATGCTTCTATACCTTCTTTTTAAAATCTTATTATCTGTATCGGACAGATAATTTACATTCGCAGTCGCTACCATAATAGCATGTGGTAGACATGTATTATGTTTATTTGCTATAGTATCAATTAATTTTTTAAAAACCCTGCTAACTAGTTTCACATGGCCTTTTCCTGCTAATACAAGTACCCGTGTAATCTTTACGACAAAGGTGTCATCAGTATTAAAGTTAATGGCACTCTGGACTACTGATTCTACTAATTTATACAAGTCTTTAAAATGTAGATCTTTGAGGGGTAAAAAAGCTTTCCAAGGAACTCCTTTGACAAACCCATCTGACTCAAACACAATACCTACTTAATGGTTTTCTTCACACCACGAGACTATATAATCATATAACTCTAAAAAGGCTAATTCTAACTAAATAACAGGATTATCTTCCCCAGAAGGTACAATTTTAAAAGTTAATTTTCGCCGGTTTGTGTCAAATTTTCTAATATACTGATCACATTCGTCTATTTTTATTATAAAGGGGAATAAAATGTCACTATTATTCCTACCTTGTGGTTGAGCATCTTGTAGGTCCTCTGAGTGAATTTCGACGGCTTTGTCAAGCATCGATGGGTCAAGAGAGTCTCGCGTTGTGGGGAGTGAGCCCTGTATTCTGCCTGTTTCCTTTGAGCTATCTTTGATCTTCCTTGCTTCGCAGGCTCTCTATTTATTTTAATAACCTGCAGCTTTGCTTCTTTTTTGAATCTACCTCTCTGATATGTAAAATTTTCTTTAATCCACCCTCCCTTCGTTCCACCATTTTAATATTTAATTTCTCCTCTATTTTCTCTTTTTTAACTTTTTGCCTTTTATCCTGCTGTACGTGTCTATTTTCGTGCACTTTT
>JAUELO010000347.1:3290442-3305553 GCA_032357855.1 Amphibolips quercusostensackenii
ATCGAAAGATTTCCGTCGACGCGGTAATAATAGATAAGTCACAGATTACTTATTTTTCTAAAGATGTGTTTAAGAAGTCAGAAATGATTTTTTTCAAAGCTTATGATTTTGTTTGTTTGAACTAATCGGACAGTCTAGAGCCTAAAATAGTATTTTAGACTTACATAAATATAATGAAAGATATTAATATTTCATATGCTTCTTGTTTTTCAATGAAGTTAAAAGATATAGAACTGCCTTAATTTTCTGGTGATTATCTTGAAAGGCAAAACTTGATTGATTTGTTTGAATCAGTTTTCGATAGTAACGAAAAGTATTCTAACGTGCAGAAATTATATTATTTAAAATCTAGCTTGATTGGCAAAGCTGCACAAGTATTCAAAAATATTGCAGTTATGATAGAAATTATTCCAGTGTTTTAGATTCACTTAAAGAATGTTACGAAAATAAGCGAGTCATTATAAATGCATATTTAAATTCTTTTGTTTCTCTTGCGCCTATAAATAATGAAACAGTCTAATATTTCTTATATTCAAAAAAACGGCACAAATCCTCGCTTAATGAATGGGAAAGATATGCAGGCGATCTTTCTGAAGTTCCATCTTATAAGGACCTTTATACACTTCTGTCCATTAGAATTCGTACTTTAGAACCAATAAAAATGACAAAAGATAACAATTTCAGTGATTCACAGTCGAATTCTAATCAAAGTAAATCTCACCAAACGAATACTCAAAACAATAACAATAATTCAGGGACACTGAAGTGTATCTTATGTCAATCAAATCACGCCTTATATCAATGTGCAGAATTTAAAATTCAACCTGTTTCGAAAAAAATGGAGATTGCATGTGAACATCGTTGCTGTTTTAATTGTATAAGATAAGGGTATATGTCACGTAATTGTAAAAGTAAATCGATATGTATTTAATGCAAACTTAAACATCATTCCTTGCTACCCAACGAGCAATATTTTTCAACTGAGAATTCTAAAAACTAAGCACCCTTTAACACCGTTTAGTCTTGTAATTTGTCGACTAAAGAAGAGCATTCTTTGAATTTAAATAAGTCAAATGCGCATATTAATTTGACAACAGGTACATCTACTGCTAGTTCTCATACTAAAACGCATCATGCTACTAGTCAAAGCGCCATGTTACCGACAGCTAGAGTCTAGAGTCTAGATTTACGTTAGGGCTTACGTGCGCAACGCTATCCCATTGAGACAATAGTAACAGGAATGTATGATGCCTATATCGGGACAGCAAAATCGCGAATCAATTTAACTGCCTTTCCTTATAATAAAGATAGTCCAGGCACCTTGCTTTCCTTGTTGGTATTACCAAGTGTCACTAAATATGTGCCACCTCGGGTAACAAATTTTCCAGTAGAATATCTCTGACCTTGAGCTAGCAGATCCTAAACCTTTTTGTGCAAAAAATAAAATCGATCTTGTTTTCGGAGCTGATAATTATAGCTCACTTTTGCGACCTGGTATTGTAAAAGGACCTTCTAATGACTTTACTATCTAATCAACAATATATAATTGGTTATTTTAGGTCCTTTGAGGAATTGTACCTTTTCAGCGAACACCATAACTTCATTGCATACTTGTGTTGCTATAGAAGATCTTGAGAAAGATCTTACTCGTTGTTGGGAACTAGAAAAAGTTCCTGAGAAAATTTATCTCACAAAGAATGAGAATCAATGTGAAAAATATTTTTGCGATACACATAGTCGCAATCCAGATGGTAGATACTTCGTGCATCTCCCATTTGAAAAAGATGGTCAAGAAGCTTTGGTGAATCGTTTCACACTGCAAAAGCTGTGATGTTTAGAATTGAACGTCGGTTAAAGGGTGATCCAGAATGAGAGCTCGAATACAATAAATTTCTAAAGATATACGAGCAATTACAACATGTGCGAGAAATTAAAAATCCTTTTGAAAACAAAGATCCTGATTTAAAGCCGGTATATTAACCGCATCATCCCGTAATCCAGGAAACAAGTATTACTACCCGTGTCCGTGTAGTTTTTAATGCTTAATCCCCTATATCTTCTAGAAAATCACTCAGTGATCAATTCCAGGTAGGCCCGAAACTTCAAGCTAACATTATATCTATCATTCTTCGATGGCGTTCGTATCAATTCGTATTGGTAGCCGATGTCTGTAAAATGTTTTGACAGATATTAGTTGATCCTAGAGATATAGACTTCCAACGTATATTGCATAGACGTGACCCGTCTCGGAATAATTCTTATTTTTAACTTCTCATCGTGACTTATGGTACCGCCTCAGCTCCTTATTTAGCCAACCGCGTTTCAAAACAATTAACTAAGGGTAAAGTATCGGAATTTTATTAGCAAAAGAAATCCTAGAACGAGATTTTCATGTTGACGACGTACTGTTTGGATCACACGACTTAAATTTTGCAGTTCTCAAGGTCGTCGAACTAGATAAACTTCTCGCTAGTGAAGGTTTTTGCCTTTGAAAATGGGCTTTTAATGAACTCACATGACTGAACAACTCACACGTTATTTCAGATAATAATACGATCAGTTTTTTTACAAGAAGAAACTAAAAGTAGAGCAGTTCTAGGTTTGTACGGAAATGCAAAAAGGGACATTTTTTAATTTAAAATCTCAACCACAGATCCTTCAGTTGCAACTAAGAGAACAGAACTTTTAATTATCTCAAAATTGTACGTTTCTTTAAGATGAGTGACCCCTATAGTTCTCGTGGCCAAGATCTTAATAAGAGAACTCTGTCTGCGTAAACTGAAGTGGGTAAAAAATTACCTGATGATCTTTTGGATAAATAGAACAATTATTACTAAACCTTTCCTACTCCAGGATCTTATGATTGTTTGCTGGACAGAACAAATGTCAAATAAAACAGTCTGTGTGATACACGGATTTGCTAAAGCTTCTATTAAAGGATATAGCACATTAGTATACTTTAGTATGTTACGAGGCCTTGATGATCCGCATACAACGCTTTTTATAGCTTAATCTAAGGTAACCCTATCAGTAACTGTTCCAATTCTTCGTCTAGAGCTTTGCACTGCCGTCCTTATATAAATATTAATTGAAAAGTTAGAATGAGACTTTGATCTAAAAAAGGTTACGACATATGGATGGACAGACTCTTCAACTGTTTTGGCTTGGCTAGAAAAAGAACTGTTAGCCTGACCTGCTTCTGTTGACGATCGGGTTGCGGAGATACAAAGTTAATCTTCAAATATCAAATTTAAGTACGTTCCTATTGACAAAAATTCGGCAGATTTTGCAGCAAGAGGTCTCTCTCCGTCAGAGATTCTTGATAATAAATTATGGTAGTATGTACCGCATTAGTTGAAATGCAATTCTATTGAATGTTCTACAATAACACCAGACCCTCCATCCACAAAAGATCTTCAGAAGAAAATAGCAATTAAAGTTTATACTTGTGTAGCAGGTTCTTCCACTTTTTCAATAGGTCAATTTCCGCAAAGAACTTTTTTCTGTCCAAAATCATCGAGAGTCACAGCATATTGCAGTTGTTTTATTTATATTCTCTGCGAAAAGCTTTTTTGTAAGAAAGAAAATAATTTTTTAAGCCTACTTGAAATCAAACTTAAAAAATTTTAAACGGCTGAACCTAATTATCTCTTACAAGCTAGACTCTACTGGCTTACAGAAACTCAGAATACTAAGTTTAAAAAGAAAAAACAAGCTCTTCTCAAAAGAGATAAAATTCTGAAAATGTGCTTTTTAAAAACGATGAACCCTTTTTTAGATAAAAAAGGCTTATTACGCGTTAAAGGTCGATTAGAGAACTCTCATTTACCCTTTAATGCAAAGCATCCCGTGAATTTACCCAAAGGTCGTATCTCAGAATTGATCGCTACTTAAGCTCACCTAAAAGCTCTTCGTGGAGAGTCTCAATTATAGTTATATTTATTGAGACAAAATTTTTAGACAATGGGTGCGCGAAATTTTGTTCAAAAGCTTATTAAAAATTGTGTGATTTGCGCTTGACAAAGAGCCGAAACGTTATCTCAACAAATGAGTGACCTACCCGTCGCAGGAGTCACTCCTTCTAGGTGTTTTTAACCACACAGACCTAGATCACGCTGGTTTCTTCTAAAGTGAGACAAGGTAACGGTCAAAGTTATCTGTCGCAAAAATGTTATGTAGCACTATTCGTATGTCTCACCGTCAGAGCAATACATTTAGAATTAGTCAGTGACTACACTACAAATACTTTTTTAGCAGACTTTCATCGTTTCGTCTCACGTCCTGGCTTATACTCTGACTTGCATAGCGATAATGAAATGAATTTACAAGGAGCTGATCGCGAATTATAACCTTTCTTCAGAAAAGTAGTTGCAGATGAAAACGTCAAACATTTTCTAGAAAAGGATTCTATTGAATAACACTTCATGCCTCCTTCAGCCCCACGCTTTGGAGGTTTCTGGGAGGCTGAAGTTTAAAGTTTCAAAACGCATTTTAAGCCCATTTCTCCTAATCTTACTCTTAAGTTCGAAGAACTAACTACTGTTCTATGTCAAGTAGAAAGTTGTCTAAATTCTACACCAATAGCTGCAAATTCAAGTGACCAAAATAATTTCTTTTATCCTTTTCCACGACATTTTCTAACTGCAGGTGCACTAATTTTTATTCCTGAACCTTTTGTTCCCGAACTCAAGGAAAATCTTGTTCTATGATAGCATAATACTAAACATGTAAATGAACCGTTGGTATGTTAAGTATCATTAAAAATTACAACAAAAATATAAATAACAAAAGGTAAAACTTAATATCAACATTGAAGACATGGTGATTATGAAGTTCGAGAATATTACACCCTTTGAATCGACCCTAGGGAGAATAACTGAATGCTTTTCTGTAAAAGACAATCAAGTAAGAGTAATCACTGTAAAGACTGCTGAAATTCGGCCGTCTTCCGATTTATGAAGAATAGAGCGTGGCGGTGCCATGCTCTATTCTGTGTTTATAAAAAAATGTAAACCGAATTATTACTTTGTTACAATTTATCATTGTTTCGATATATGTATGTATTTGACATTTTTCATGTTGTTTCTTCATTATTTTTCGACTTCTATCAATATTTTCAGCAAGCCTTTCATTCCAAATTTATGATCGGAACTAGGCAGGCGGCATGTCGTGTCTCCTTATATGAGTTAGCACCAATTTGTGAAAGAATTATGATTGTTACGTGACTTTATTCAATTTAATTGAAAGAGTACGAGCAAATTGAACATTAAACAAAAAGTAATTTTTTTGAAAAACCGCGACTTCCTAACTCTATTCTAATAGAAAATTACTTAAGACATGAATTAATTGTTCAAACAAATTATTTATACACTCAGTTATCAATATAAAGTTGTATTCAATGGATCAGAAACAATTTTAATGTAGATTTCAATCAATTTCCTTGCGATATGCATAAAAATTCAAAAAAAAAAAAATATTTGGACCACCCTAGTGCATACTCTAGGAAAAAATTGTTATAGAAAAAAACTTTCTTATGTTCTTTAAAATGCCCTGGATCTTTAAGGATACCCTGAAATATCTCAATTTATTTGAAATTTCAAGAAATCACCAAAGTAAACTGAAAATCCCTCGAAATATTCTAAAATGTAAAAAAATACTTCGAATCCTTAAAAATCCTTTAAAATACTTTTATATTTTTAGAGCATTAAAAATTATTTGTATTTTCTTTAAATCCCGTAAAATAATTAATATTCTTTAAAAGCCCTGAAAATGTTCTCAATCCCTTTAAAATAGATGAGAATTTTCAAAAATACTTAGAAATATTTGAAGCCTTCGAAATCTTTTAAAATTATTTCAATTGATTCAAGATTTTTTAAAACCTTTTGTAATTCCTTAAAGTTTTTTCAAAACCTTACAAACTTTTCAAACCTTCTACAGATTCCCTCTGATGTTGTAAAATGCCCGTAAAACTTCTTATAGATATTGGAAATGCCTTTGAATTTATATAATATCTTGTAATATTTGACATACGATTAAATAAATAAAATTAATAAAAATTCTTTGAAGTCTTTTAAGACACTCTGAAGTATTGCAAATCCTGTCAAATCTTTCAAAATAAAAGGAAAATTTATAAAGATCTTGAAAATTGCTGGAAATTTGTTTATTTTTTAAAAGTGATTAAAAATATTTTAAGATATTAAAAAAATTTCAAACCTTTTAGAATCCTTTTAAATTATTTTAATAAATCACAAATTGCTTAATTTTTTAAAATTCTGTAAAATTCTTCAAATCCCTCAAAACTTCTAATACCTCTTAAAAATGCATTAGAATCTTTTAGAATACTAAAAAATATTTTAAATGCTTTACAATCTTGTAAAATGTCTTGAAATCTTATAATCTTCTAAAAAATATCAGAATTTTTTTTTAGAGAAGGTCTTGTCCTAAAATTCAAGATGAGTCTTCAAATATTTTTCGTAAGCTTGGCTTGTCGTCCTGTATTTTCGGGATGGTTCGTCCATCCTCTTTTCCAGCTTCCCGAACTTTTTGGGACAACTAGATGCAGCCTTTTTAAATAACTGGAATTCTATAAAACTTTTTAAAATTTTTTTAAAAATCTCTAAAAATTACTCTGGGTTACATGCACTTATGGTGTTTTTTTTCCTAAGCTAGACTCACGTGAATTTCCCACTAGAAAATATTGGCTTTTTTACCAAAAATAAAATAGTTAAGTTTTTAGTTAACAAAATTAAATTTTTAACTGAAATAAGCTATTAAAAAAATAATACAATTTCTGACTATAAAGTTGAATTTTCATATGAAATAGAGAATATTGAAAAAAAAGGTTTATTAACAAAAGTGTTAAATTTTCTACAAAGTAGATTTATTTGCAAACACATAAGATAAATTCTCTTGTTTAATTTCTAATTGAAGAGATTAATTTTTAGTGAAAAAAATGAATGTTTAACAAAAAATATTTACTTTAGACCAAGAAGGATTATTATCTACCAAAAAATGAAAATTTTTAACAAAATACATGAATTTCCAACCCAAAAGTTGAATTTTCAACAAAACATATAAATGTTCAATATAAAAATAACATTTCAAAAAAATTGTTGAATTTTCTACTATATTAATTGAATTTTTGACCAAAGAAAATTATATTCAAAAAATAAGTTGATATCTCACCGAAAAATGACTTTTACAAGATCGTTGATTTATTTACCTAGTAGATTACTTTTTAATCAAATTATTAAATTTGTGACCGCAAACATAAGCGCTTAACTAGACAGTGAAACTTTCAAATAAAAAAGATGCATTTTCAGCCAAATACTTGTATTTTTATCTAAAAAAGATATATTTCAAACCAAAAAAAGTATTATTATATTTTTAACAAAAAAAAAACGATTTTTGTACAAAGCAGGTGAATTTCTAACCGAAAAGATGAATTTTTAATAAAAATTATGAATTTTCATCTACTTTAGTTAAATTTTTATTTTAAATATTTATTTTTAACCAAAAAACGACAATTTCACAACAAAGCAGTTGAATTTCAAACCAAAGAGGTGAACTTAAACCTATAATTATGCATTTTAAATTTAAAAAATGTGTAACAAAGTGTTTACCTTTTAACAAAAAATTTGCATTTTCTACCAAAGTAGGCAAATTTTTTAACAAAATTTCTAAATTTCAAACCAAGTAACAAAATTTTTAAATTAAAAAACGTAAATATACAATCGAGGATTGGAATAGTTATATTTTCAGGTAAAAAAACTGATCTTTAACCCGTCACCAAAAAAAAAAAGAATTTTCAACGAAATTGTAAAATATTTCTTTAAAATATTTCAATTTCCAACATAGAAATTGACTTTTTAAACCAGAAGATTAATTTTTTACTAAAAAGGATAAATTTTCAACAAAATATTTACATTCATTATTCAGAATTTATCCGAACTATGCGAGTTGAAAGTGTATGAATTTAGATTACCGTGGATTAAAATTAGGTTACTAAATATAAGAACTGGATTGCAAGTAGCTTGCATAAAAATACAGAGATTCCGATATTAGTAAAAAATGATATTTTATGATTCTGCAAGTTCCATGAATATCAACACGTATTTCCGATAAAAAATACATTTTTGTGAATTTTATTCAAAATTTAAAAAATTTTTTAAATTTCTTAAAAATAAAAAAATTTTGGAAACTTTACAATTTTTTAAAAAGTTAGGATATCACGAAAACTTTTGTAAATCTTAGAAATATTTTAAAAGTTTTGAAATTTTTGGAATTTTTTTGTAAATTTTGGAACTCTTTAGAAATCTTAGAAATTTAAATAATAATTTTAAAAAATTTTTTGATCTTTGGATTTTTTAGAAATTTTAAGAATTTTTTAAAAGTTAGAAAATTTTTGTGAGAAGTACGGATATTATCAAAAATTTCCAAAATTTTTGGAAAATTTAAAAATTTGTGTACAGTTTTATCAATCTTGGAAATTTTAGCCATTTTTGGAAATTTTAAAATTTTTTGAAAGTCCGAAAAATTTTTCGAACATTTTTGGAAATCTTAAAAAATTTTTGACAATTTTTCAATATTTTGAAAATTTCAAGAAATGTAAAAATTTTTAGAAACCTTACAATTTTTTAGATGTTTGAAATTCACGAAAATTATTGTAATTCTTGGAAATATTTAGAAATCTTAAAAATTTGATAAATTTTTGCAAATTTTTCAAAAGTTTGAAATTTTTTTTTTCATTTTGAGAATTGTTAAATATTTCTGAACTTTTGAGAATTCTTCAGCAATTGAAAAAAATTTTGTAAATTTTGAAAATATTTTAAATTAACCAATTTTTGGAAATTTTACAATTTTGTAAAAACTTCAGAAATTATGAAAATTTTCGTAAATTTTTGAAATATTTGGCAAGTTTTGCAAATTTTGGAATTTTTTTAATTTTCCGGAAATTAAAACAAAAATTTTTATTCAAAATTTTTTTTACAAATGTTACAATTTTTCGAAATTTCTAGAAATTTTACAATTTTAGCATTTTTAAAAATTTTTGAAGAGTTTCGAAATTATAAAAAATTTTGTAAATTTGTAAAATATAAAAATATTTTTCATAAATTTGTGATTTTCTTGAAAGTTTTTAGAAGTTTTGGAAAAAATGTTAAATAAAATTTTTTTTCACATTTTGGCAATTTATGTGAAATCTTTTTGTTTTGTTGGAAAATTTCTAGAAATTTTAGAATTGTTAGAAATTTCTAGAAATTTTACAATTATAACATTTCCTTAAATTTTTAGAAATTTTACAATTTTCTGAATAGTTCTAAAATTTTTTCAACATTTATGGAAATTTAAACGATTTTAAAAAATTTTTTTTAAGTTCTGAAATTTTTTGGAAATTTTGAAAAATAAAAAAAAACCTTTCAAAATATTAAAAAATCTTTTAAATGTGTTTAAATCTATAAACTGGAGTAGTGTACGCTTTTTGAAATTTTTGAAATTCTTAAAATCTTTTTAAAACATTATGAATTTTTAAAGATATTTAAAAAATCTTTCTAAAATCGTTTGTAATCGTTCAAAGTCACTTAAATATTAGAAATATTTGTAATATCTCGACAAGTCTTTTTGAAAATTTTGAAAATGTTTAAAATATTTTAAATGTTCTAAAATCTTTGAAATTTTGTGTACTGTACCCTTGTTGAAATCTTTGAAATTCATGCATAATTTTTAAATCTATGAAAATTTTTTATAAAATCTTTTAAACTTTTGAGACATTTTTTGATATTTTCTATACAATTTTAAAGTCGTTTAAAATCCTTTAAATATTTTGAAATC
The DNA here is from genome assembly GCA_032357855.1 of Amphibolips quercusostensackenii. Lineage (NCBI taxonomy): Eukaryota > Metazoa > Arthropoda > Insecta > Hymenoptera > Cynipidae > Amphibolips > Amphibolips quercusostensackenii. The sequence goes on from JAUELO010000347.1 coordinate 3,300,271, forward strand.
TTAGAAATATGATTCACTCTACTCTTCATGTAAAATCACGTAATTTTTATATCATGATGGTTGTAATTTTGCAAATCATAGAGTGACCTATTTTTTAAACTTATATATAATAAGACTAAAAAAGTGAATTTTTACTTTTATCTATCGCCGATAATTATTTCGGCTTATCTATTTTCACTATTACTTATTTTTGATAACATCATGTGAATCTTTCCAGGAAAATGATTTTTTAATGCTTTTCATGTCGTGAACTGATTAATAAGTTATCAACTGGTTCTAATAAAACTTTGATCTTTTAGAATGAGATTAAGAGGTTATTAATGAATCAAATTTCCAAAAATAAAAATTCAAATTAAAAAAAAAAATATAAATCAAAAATCATTTGAATTTTATGATGAAAATTACTGTTAAGGGCTTTCTATTTTGTAAACTGATTCATTAATTATTAGCTCATTAACTGTTTCCACAAAATCAGATTGCATTAAGCTTTTATTTTAAGTTTTTTCAATTTGGTACACAAATTAATTATTTAGTTTAAAGTTATATAATTGAGTATTGGCTATATAATTTGTATGGTGAAAACTTATTTGCATTTAAAATACCTCTTTCCAATTATGTAATTTTTGTGAAATTTTTTAATGTTGGGGAATGATTATCCAGATTATATGTTTTTTTTCAAATGAGTATTAATGGTTATTAAGAATTCAAATTTTCAGAAATCTCATTTTTTATTTTAAAAATATTTAAAGTAAAAATGATTTAAATGTTTCAATATAAACAATGCTTATGCTTTGCATGTTGAAAAATGATTTATTAATTATTAATTGATTCTTATGAGCTTACTTTTTTAAAAATAGTTTAAAAAGTTATAAATGAATCCAAATTTTCCGACGTTTTTTTGTGAATTTAGAGAAAAATATAAAGTAAAAATCATTTGAACGTTTTAATAAAAATTATATTATAATGCTTTTTATTTTGTGAACTAATTTTTTAATAATTAGTTGCTTAATTTTTTTTTATTTAACAGCACGCATTTAAATTAATTAATTTTCAGTTAAGTTACATATATTCATCATTTACTTTTAGTATATGTTGTCAAAGATTTGCTATAATTTGTATAAAAAAATTATATTTCCTATTTCAAATACTTTTATGAGGATTATATAATTTTTTCAAATGTTTGTGATCTTGTGAAATAATTATCTAAATTTAGTTTTGAAAATTTTATATCTGCTTGGTTTTAAAATTTTTCTATAATTGGTGTAAATGTTTATTAATAAGTTAAATGTTTATAATGAGTACAATGTCAAATAAAAATAAATATGTAAGGTGAAAATTTTTGAAACGATTCAATGAACTGTTTAATTTATTATAGGCAAACTAATTTTTTATTTAAATTCAAGATTACATAAAGATTAAATTTTAATTGTTTTGCAATAAAGTAACACAAATTGATTATTTGCTTGAAGGTATTGTAATTAAATTCAGGCTATTATTTTAATGATAAAATTTTATTATTTCTTCAAAATACCTTTATTACAATTATATATATATACATATAAATATTTTTTTTTCAAATATTTGTAATGTTGTTCAATAAATATCTGTATTAAATTTTCAAAATTATTTTCACATGTATTTTAATTAATTTTCGAATAAGTTGTGAAGGTTATTATTAAATTAAATATCTATATAGAAATGCAATTTTAAATTAAAATATTATATAATGTGAAAATTATTTTTATGATGTAAACTGATTAATTAATTATAAACATTTCACCATTCACATTTTAAGCTGATTAACCTTATATTGACTGATTAATTTTCTTCACAATATTCAATTAAGTAAAGATTGAATTTCAATTGGTTTTAATCAAGCAACATAACAATTACTTTTTTGTTTATGTAATATGATTTTGGCTATTATTTGTATAATAAAAGCCTATTTTTTGTTGAAAATGTTGCAATTATACAAATGTATCAGTAATATTTATAATTTTAATACACCTGTTACAATTATTTAATTTTTCTTGATGTTTGTAGAGTTGTAAAATGAGGATTTAAATTTAATTTTTTTTTCATTATATGAACATTTGTTTTATTTATATAAAAATTAGTATAAAGCTCATTGATAAGCTCATTAATAATTCAAATTTGAGAAACGAAATTTCAAGTTTAAAAAAAATATTGTATGAAGTAAAAATTATTTAAACGTATTAATTAAAATAATTGTTCGAGGCTTTTAATGTTGTGCACTGATGATTAATTATTGATTGATAAGTTTTTTTGCCACATAAAATTACATAAAGATCAAATTTTAATTTTTCTCTTTTAAGTAACATAAATTAATTATTTACTTTTGAGGTCTATTATTTTTACGGCTATTTAAGATTATTTAGGATTATTTAAGGTTATGTAATTGCATACTTGCTATTATTTTTATAACTAAAGATTATTTTTTCCTTAAAAAACCTCTATTAACATTATATAATTTTTTTCAATGTTGTGATATTGTTAAGTAAGTATGTGAATTCAATGTTTACAATCGAATGTACGTTTATTTATATTTTTTCCTAATAGATTCTATGAAAACTTACTTTTTCTGGAATAAGTTTGAAAGGCTATTGATTAATCAAATTTCTATGAATGAAAGCTAAAATTTAAAAGAAATAAAGTAAAAATTATTTCAACGTCATGGTCAAAATTATAGTTCAATGCTTCTTATCTTGTGATTTGATTATATAATTATTATCTGATTAATTTTTTTCACAATATGTAGTCGAAAAAAAAATAAAATCGAGCTTTTTTTAAATAAATCACATGGAGTAATCACATAAATTAAGGCTATATAAATATATATTGGATATAATTTGTATAATAAAACTTCAAATTTATTTAAAATACCCCTGTCACAATAAATAAATTTTTCGCATGCAGCTAATGTTGTGAATTAGGTATATGAATTTAAGTTTTAAAATTATATGTAAACATGTTTTTATTTTCTCTGAAAATAGTATGAAAGGTAAAAATAAATAAAACTTGTAGAAAAAAAGTAAAAATATTTTCAAAATGTAAAGTTGAAATTATTTAAATGCTTGAATGAGAATTGTAGATTAATGCTCAAATGAGTACCTGAATTCAATGTTTAATATTATACCTACATATTGCGTTTTAATTTTTCTAAAAATGAGCACAAAACGTTACTATTAATTCCAATTTTTTAATATTAAATTTTAAGTTAAAAAAAATATAAAGGAAAAATCAATATTGAATATTTCAATTAATATGAGCGTTTGATGCTTTTTACATTGTAGACCGATTGGGCTTTCGTTTTCGGTACCGATTGTAAAGGAACGCTTTTGTGTTTAGTGCTGGCTTTTAAATTTGTTGAAGGAAATACGCGTGTGTGGGTCGGAGAAATGTCAGTGAGTGCGGATATCAGGTGTAAAGAAAGAAGGGTGAGTGAAGGCAAAGGTGTAAATGGTGAGAGTGATTTGTGTGAGGTGAAAGTTAAAACGTGCAGAGTTTTTCGAGGTTAGGAGTAGAGAGAAGTATTGCCTTGCAAGGGGAAAGATGTAGGTGAGAAAGGAGCGGGAAACGTCGCGTAAGACTTGGTAAGGTAGAATGCCGACGGTACGAAGTCCACAATCTAGCGCTAGAGGGCGACAGTTACTAAACGATCGCATAGAACTGCAGGTAGTAGACGAAGCAAGGGGTGACAATATCAAATACGGGAGTAGTGGGGGGAAGGATGACGTTTAATACAGCGACAGCAGCAGCGAGAAGTTCGAGACGCCGACCAGGGAGGGGATGGTACCCATTAGGGAAAAAGGGACGGTTCCTAAACGCGGAAGACCCAAAAACCTACATCAGCTTAATTAGCTAGGCAGCGCGGGCTCGTCGAGGAGTTTAAACGAATGGCAAAAAAAAGCAAGCGCAACCAGTAGCGAAGGAAAAGAGAAAAAAAAGACGGAGGAGACGATGACTTAGAAAGAAGCAAAAATAGCAAAAAAAGGTAGGATCAAGCGGAAAACACAAAAAAAAGCGAGGATGTTTGAAAAACTGAAAGCCCTCATAAAAGGGTTTAAAGAGGGTAATAGGAAGATACTGGATAAAGAGAGTAGCGATATGAATAGGCAAGGAAATAATGTAATAAGGAAAGAAAAAATAGTAAGAAGAGAGCAGGAAGAGTAGGATAAGCTCTGGAAATAAGATAAATAAAAGTTTAGGGTAAACTAGAGAGTATAGAAAATAGACGGAGAGAGGTTGACGAACAGAGAAATAACGAGATAAAACAAGAAAGAACGGGTCAACAACTTAGAAATCAGAAATAAGCACATAGTCAAGCAAACAGAGAGTCTGAAAGTAGTAAAACGGAGTGATAAGAATATGCAAAATGAGAATAAAAGATTAAAGAAGAGAATGAGTGAGATTGAAAGATGATAAGAAGGAGAAGGTAAAGGCAGAAGGCGTTAAAAGAATAGGAAAAACAAAGGAAGAAAAACAAGGAAGTGAAGATGAGAAAAAGAAAATCATAAAAGAAAAAATTATTAAGAGGAAGAAAGAAAGGAATTGAAAAAGATTTGACATGGACGGAAAGGAAAAGCAGATGCCAAATAGAGCAGAAGGCATGGGTAAAGAGAAAAAAGGGTCACATTGTATGGATAGGGAGAGGCAAAGTATGGATAAATGGGGAAAAAGAGGCACATTGTATGGGTAGAGAGAGAGATGAGGTATGGTTAAATATGGAGAAATGGTTCTGGGACGAGGATGTTAAAGAATTAAGGAAAAAGGGAAAAGAGAATGAAGAAAGGTAAAAAATGAAAGAGGCAATAAATTCATGAACCCAAACAGAGGGGTTTTCAAGCGACAGGAGGGAAGAAAAGCGAGGAGGGTAGATGAAGAAAGGGAAGAGAAAAAAGTGAAAATAGCTTTCTGGAATTAGGCAGAATTACAGAACAAGAATAAGGAATTCTGGGGGGAGTTAGAAAAGTAGGATTGTGAATATGATGAGTAAAACCTAGGCGAATGAGAAAGACTAAAAGGGAATGAAAAGTATGTTACCAAAAGTTTATGTATGGACGCTGCAAGAAGCAAGAAAGAAGCATGCTAAAGGGAGACGGATGGGCGGTCTGATCACAGAGGTGAGAAAAGAATTGTCACTGAAAGGGATATAAGAGAATATTAGGAAGGAACAGGATGGAACGATGTTAAGAAGGATTAGAGTTAAAATAGTGAATAAAAAGTTGTTTGTGTACATAAAAGAAGAAGGGAAGAGATAGG
>JAUELO010000347.1:3326636-3340446 GCA_032357855.1 Amphibolips quercusostensackenii
AATTAACTACTCATTTGCACTATATATGTTTATCTATAAGCCTATTCAGAATTTAAATTCAAATAATATATTATTTTCTAAAAGATAATTTATTTATTAACTGTTGATTTATCATATTATGGTCATGTGTTGATTTATCATATGATAAATCAACAGATGATAAGGAAATTCTCTATAAAAAATGATTTAAACATGAATTATGGATTTAAATTTATAGATTATTTAATCATAGATTAAAAATTCGAATATAATAAAAATTTATTCACACATATTATGAGGATATCAATTTTGATAAAATTATATCTCGATGGCATCGACTTACAGTATCCGCAGAGCGTGGTAAGATAAGGAAGAAATCTATGTTTTGTAACTTATTCGATTATTTTACGTCGAGCGTAATATGCAGAATACTTTACTGCAGTGGTAATATTGAAACTGTAGATAGAATTTATGTCGGTAAGGTAGGTAGAGTTATTTTCTTCTTTTCAACACAAGAAATTACAATTTTTCTATTTTCTTTTCAAAGCTTGCTAGAAAAATATTTTAAAGAATGAACAGTACTTAAAAAACTTATGCAGACAAATTTTATAAGGAATTAAGTTGGAACACGCCTGAATTGATAATAAAATATTCCATAGCAAAAAAGATTACTTTTCGTTTTAGTGGGGTGCTTTTTGCGCAAGATTTTTGAATTTAATGAAAACGATTTAATAAATATTATGAATTAACTTAAGGGTGTCACGGAATAACCATGTGAGTGCCACTTTTTTAAAACACGTTTTATTAGCTTGAAAGTTCTATAAAATTCCGCTGCACATCGTGATAAAAACAAATGTGATTCTTAAATTGTGTAAACAATTTTTATTTAAAGAGAAAAATGACCTTAAAACCATATATTGTATCATTTTTTGCTCTACTACTTACTTTTTAAATTTATTTTTCCATATCTTGAATATTTGAACAAATTGTTTAAATAAAAATTGTTTACACAATTTAAAAATCACATTTGTTTTCATCACGATGTGCAGCGGAATTTTATAGAACTTTCAAGCTAATAAAACGTGTTTCAAAAAAGTGGCACTCACATGCTTATCTTGTGACACCCTTAAGTTACTGCATAATATTTATTAATTTGTTTTTATTAAATTGAAAAATCTTGTACAAAAAGCACCGCACTAACGAAAAGTAATCTTTTTGCTATGAAATATTTTATTATCAACTCAGGCGTTTTCCAATTTAATTTTGAATAAAATTTTTCTGCATAAGTTTTTTAAGTACTTTTTATCCTTTAAAATGTTTTTATAACAAGTTTAAAGAAGGCAGAAGCTTTGAAAAGAAAATAGAAAAATTGTAATTTCTTGTGTTGAAAAGAAGAAAATAACTCTACCTGCCTTACCGACATAAATTCTATCTACAGTTTCAATATTACCAGTGAAGTAAAATACTCGGCATATCACACTCGACCGAAATAATCAAATAAGTTACGAAACATAGATCTCTTCCTTATCCTAACATGCTCTGCGGATACTGTCAGTCCATATCATCAAGATATAATTTTATCAAAATTGATATCCTCATAATATGTGTAAATCAATTTTTATCATATTCAAATTTTTACTTTATGATTAAATAATACATAAATTTAAATTCATAATTCATGTTTTAATCATTTTTTAAAGGTAATCTCTTTATCATCGGTTGATTTATCTTATGATAAATCAACACATGATCATAATTTGGTGAATAAACAGCTGATAAGAAAATTATCTTTTAGAAAATAATATATTATTTGAATATAAATTCTGACTAGGCTTATAGATTAATACATATAGCGAAAATGACTAGTTCATTTATCGAAAAAGTTTCGTTGCTTAATTTTAGAAGCTTTCACCCTTTTTGTTATTATATATGCAAACTTTTTCATGAGAAGCCATTAATTCTTGAAAAAAATTTCGCACATAAAATTAAATTAATGGAATTTAAAATATTCTTTTGAAAAAATTAAGATTTAAGTACTTTATCAACACTTGGTTTTAAAGTTCTGTATTGTCAATTGAAACTTAAGGCCTGATAATTCTGCATTCTGAATAAATTTTCATAGTTAAAAATATTCTTAATCCATATTATTAATGGTAAATTTGACTTTAACATTATAATATTTTAGCACAAATGTGTCATATATATTTGGCGTAGCTTACAAAAATTTCAAAAAATGATTTGAAATTTTTTTATTTTTTTTTATTTCATGCAATCGCAATGCACTATTTGCCGACGTTTTGCAACCCTTTTCATTTTTTTTTCGAATAAATTTTATTTCCAACAAAGCCATCAAATATGCTGACTTTATCTAAACTTTATTTAGCATTGGATACAAATAATTTAATTTCGCAACTATTTAAAAATGCTTTCTAACATAATTATTTTTATTTTTAATTAGCTCAGTTGATCAATTCGATTTTAAATCGATTTGGAGGACAAAATATGTTGTCTTTAAAGGAAATTAAGCGATACGTATTTTTCTTATTTAAAGAAAAAACAAAAGTTTTTTGCGTAAATATGCAAACTATTTTCTTATCATTGTTTCGTATCTGTCGTTTTTTTTTTGAGAAAAAACAAATTCTCCTTGCCAATAAAGTTATTTAGCTAGCACGAAACGCACAAATTTTTTCTTTATGGCAGTATAAATTCAACCAAAAATTAACAAAAAATATAAGTGTGGGTTATTTGAGAAAATCCATTTTTAATATTTATAGAAAAAGTGCCGATACTCTGTCAATATTGAACCTTTTTTTGTTGTTTAAGATCGAAAAGAAATCTAGTTTTTCGTCGAATTTCGAAATAAGACGGTACGCTCTACAAAAATCTGGAAATGAATTAAAAATACCTCAATTAGGTTTAGAATTATTGAAACTAAAGTAAAAAGTTTTTTTTTCATACGAAGCACAAAATTAAAATACTCGTAATCAAATACATTTCAATTCAATAAATGTAAGAAAATGTCACACAAAGTAACTATCAGTTCTTATTTTTACTTTTCTATTTAAAACATATTACGAACACGACTTTTCGAGATGCAAACATTTTGTTGAGAAAATAATAATCAGCAATTGCAAAACATTACAGAAAGTATAAACCAGAATAATTAAAAATTAATAAGGAAGTACAAAGAATTTTCTATGCTGATGTGTGACAAACTTATAAGACAAGAATTCACAATTTCAAAAGCCTGATGAAAACTCAAACAGTTCGTTAAAAATCACTTTTATAGTGCGAAAAAAAACTCTATAGAACTATCAATATTGTATAAAAAAAAAATGATTTCCAAATCAGCAAACAGCAAGGAACCTTATTTCCGACAAAAGGAACATAGAGAATTACTTCGCAGAGAATATCAAATTCTTCTTATTCTTATACGAAAAAAATTAATACAATTTCAAACACAAAAATCTTCCCATCATTACATTTTTCTAATAAGTAAAAGCAACACGCTATATTTCTCCCACTAAACATATTCTTACTTCACGAAGTTGAGACACTCTTCTCAAATTAAGAAGTGCTAGAATGAGGCAAGCCTTTAAGGAAATTTAAAAACACCTTCAGAATTCTGAAAATTCAATGAGTACTTGAAGTAGGAACGCACATAGGGGAATTTTAATTTATGCATGTGCGGAGAGACAAGCACTTGAAATAAAGTATGCGAATACTTAACTTAAACAGAGTGTGCTCCGACTTTAGCTTGAGTGATCTCACAAATTAAAAGATGCAATGATGAAACAAGACGGGGTAAAAAAGTGCCACGGAAGCTGATTTTCCATATCTGCATAACTAAGAGCAGAGATGACTTCTGGAGGAAGCAAAGGTTTCGCCCTCTTGTTCCAGCGAGTGCAAAAAAATCTGCTCTACACTCAGCACAGACTTGAGGCTCAGCAAGCTGATCATAAGCAAAGAAGGAAAAAAACCTGAAAACAGTATGTAACTCACAAAATATTCTTTCACTATTTCCATAAGTTCTTCTATAATCTCCTGACATTTATTCCTTTAATTCATCCCAAAGTTCATGTGGATGTATTGGGCGACGATGAATTAAAATTCAATTGCTCTTTTCCATTCAGTATCATCCTCAATGAAGAAGTTGCTAAATAAAACTATTTAAAGAATTAAAATATTCAGTAAATTTATTAGAAGGATAAAGTACGTACAACTTTATATTTACAGTTGGAGCGAAGTTAAAATTAACTTCCAGGAGGAATTTCTTGTAATTCTCCTATACCGAGTAATATTAATTTAATGTGGGCGTTAGTCATAGAGACTTGCTTTCGCAGGTTTTCTATTTGCCTTTCCAGTAATTTTATTCGGACGTCTATAACAACTAGAGCTTCATCGAGAGTGAATTGAACATAATGATCTAACCCTACGTGTAGTAAAATTTTCGAAGCATCTTCCACCTGCGCTTGAACAAAGAAGCTACATCCCAGGTCTACTTTAGTTTTGAAACCCTTTTTATCTGCCTCAGTGTCTTTTAGGGTTTTGATAACGCCTTTCAGTTGAATGAATTCTGCAAGGTCCGTATTTTTAGTGTTAAGCTTCTCTTCCAATTTAGCGAGATCAGCGCGAAGCACATTATTTATGAAGGCCTCGAACTGAGAAATTTTCTCCTGAATTTCCGGGTTCATATTTCGGTAGTCCAATCCTGGAAATAGTCAATTATTTTATGAAAGGCGTAAATGTAAGCGTTCTGAAAACTTTATTGTTTTCAATATTAATTGGACTTTTATATACATTTTGAAAAGTATTAAACATTTTAGGACTCCAAGGTAAAATATATAATGTAAATTATTTTGAAAGAGATTTCGGACTTCACAGCTTGAAATTCTCTGAAAACAGGGGAAATAGGGTGATTTTGATAGAAAATAGAGGAATTATAGGAAATAAAATATTTTAAATGACATCAATGTAGGTACCATATTCCTAAAATTTCAAGGCAAAATATATTGTATTTTCAACAAAAAAGTTGAATTTTTAACCAAGTAGTTGAATTTTCAAATACAAAGATGAATTATCAACCAAGAAAGATGAATTTACAATCAAAGACTTGAACTTTCACGTAGAAGAGAAATTTTCAACCAAAAATGTGAATTTCTAATTAAAAAGTTGCATTTTCACATACAAACATGAATTTTCAACAGTAGTGGACTTTCCAACAGCAAAAAATTAACTTTCAACAAGACAAGTTCACTTTTTAAGAAAATAGTTAAATTTCCAAAAGAATAATGAAATTTTAAACCAAATAGTAGAATTTTTAACCAAAAGAGAAGAATTACATATTAAAAATATGATGAGATTAATTCTCAACCTAAAAAGATTACTTTTTATGAAAATAGTTAAACATTCAACAACAAAAATTAAATTTTGAACAAAACAGTTGAATTTTTGACCAAGAGATTAATTGTGAAATAAAAATATAGTAGGAACCTTTAAAATTAAAAGGAATTTACTTTCATCAAAACAAGATGACTTTTTAAGAAAATAGTTTAATTTCCAAACAGAATAATTTAATTTTTATCAAAATGGTAGAATTTTTAACCAAAAGAGATCAATTATGGATTAAAAATATGATAGTAGACTTTTCAATTAAAAATAATTAACTTTTAAGGAAAAAATATCAGTTTTCTACCAATAGATCAATTTCCTATGAAAAAAAAGAATGTTTAACAAAAACAGTTGTATTTTTGGCCAAAAAAGATAACTTTTCATTAAATAATTGCATTTTCAATCAAATAGTAGAATTTTTAACCAAAAGAGATGAATTCTGAAGAAAAATATAAAAGTAGAATTTTCAAATAAAAAGAAATAACTTTCTATCAAAAAGATGAATTCTCAACCAAAAAAGATTACTTTTTGAGAAAACATTTAAACATTTTTTAAAAAATTAAATATTGAAGAATGCAGGTGAATATTCGAAAAAAAATTGAATTTTCGACCAGAAAGAAATTAATTCTGAAACAAAAATAGAATGGAAGCCTTTAAAATTAAAAAGAATTAACTTTCTTCAAAACAAGATGACTTTTTAGAAAATATAATTCAATTTACACCAGAATAATAACATTTTAAACAAAGTAGAAGAATTTTTAAGCAGAAGAGAGGAATTATGGATTAAAAATATGATAGTAATATTTTCAATACAAAAGAATTAACTTGCAACCATAATTTATTGATTTGATTCTAAAAAAAATATGACTTTTTAAAAAAATAGTTAAACATTTAAAAAAACATTAAATTTCGAACAAAAAAGATTGTACTTTCGATCAGAAAAAATGTATTCTGAACCAAAAATATAATAGTAGCCTTTAAAATTAAACAGAATTACCTTTCAACAAAAATAGTTGAATTTTCTTATTGGGCTCTATTATTTCAGTTCTCATTTAATCAAAAAAAAAAAAGATAAATAGAGAAATTTTTCTGAAAAAGGGGGAAAAACGGCTTTCTTTAAAAAGCGGGAAATAAACGATATTTATTGTGAAAGTAAAAACAGGTGGTCCCGTTCGAAAATTGGATTAGATCAAACTTTGAGAGCATGGATTAATTACGTAAAAATTAAATCAACAAATATGAGAGAAATGAATATATAATTATGGGAAAAAACAATTAAATTTATTATTTATGTGAAATTTTTAATATATGAAATATAATGAGTATATTTTTTGAGGTTATGTACTACGTAAACTGATTTAATCTTTATCCAACAAAATTATTAAGTGGATTTTATCAAGCTATAAAAGATTTTTCATTAAAATGAACATTTACGCATATGAAATCGAGTTTTTGTTTGGCAAAATTGAATTATTTACATACTATTTATTAATTTTGAGGTTATTTAAAACTACTAGTTTCTGTTTAACTTAAAAATAAATTTTTTTAATGACAACAAGAGTTCTAAATACTGAATAATACTTACATAGAATTTTGTGCACTAATTGTAATTTTAGTTTACAACTTTTACGTATTTTGTAAATTGTTTAAGGCATACCCATATAGCGTGCTTAATAACTTATGGTAAAGGTACAAATATCAGCGCCAAATTTGTGCCTATCAGTTCTCTCTCGTACTAACTTGTCCTTACATTCTAGTCGCTAAGGTAGAGATTAATGCTAGACGGTAAAGAAGAAAACTCTTTACTTTTAAATAAAATATATCTAAATATTGATTAATTTTCAATAATTACAAATATAAAAAATATATATAATTATAATATATATAATAATTTTCAATTATGATAATAATCAATCAATAATAATATTACAATAATAATAGTAATTAATTATAATTAATTATAATATTATAATTATAATTTGAAAATTCCACTTTATATTTTTAATAATCGACCCCCCCCCCATTCTTTCGTTTACCGGAAAAAGAAAAACCGTAACTTGTACTCTCTTTTTTTTCAACGTTTACGCGTGTGAATTAAATTATAGTCACCCCTTAAGGATCGTTCAAGAAATCATTTTGACCGAAAAACTATTAATTTTGACCTCTTAATCCCTTTTTATTGTGCCCAGGAAATGCCACAAAAAATGCAGATTAGCAGTTTTCCATCAAATTTATGCCAAATACAGCATTTATCGGGTTTTTTTTAACATGATTTTTTTGTAATCGATAAGTGAATAGTTTCCAAGAATTTTTTAAATAATTTTGAATGTTTTAAAAAATTATTATTTTCCCAAACAATTTTTTCTTCATGTAAATCATTTGTTTGAACAAGTTTTTTTCCTTAAAATCGTGACAATTTATTATTTTCTGGAATTGATGACACAATTGCCAATTATTGAAAGTAATATATTTTTCAAGGCTATTTGGTGATTATTTATACTATTTTTATTTGTTTAAACAATTTTTTCCCTGTAAATCGCAAAAATGTTTAAAACATAACAATCGCTTGAATAGTTACTAAATATCCTTAAAAACTATATTACTGTCAACATTCGTTGATTGTGTCATTAATTCCTGAAAATAATATCTTTTTACGATTTTAAGGACAAAAATTGTTTAGGCGATTAAAAATTGTTTAAATAATTACAAAATGTGTTAAACAAGAAGTACTACTACTACTACTCTTGACATTCATTAACTTTATATCATTTGTTCCGAAAGGTTTCTTTTCACGACTTACAGGAGGAAAAAATTGTTTAACTAAATAATCATTTTTAAACAATTTAAAATTATTATAAAAATAATTATAAACTTGCCAGTTATCGACTAAAAATAATGTATGCAGAGAAAATTAAGAACAAAACGTTTTTTTTGCATGAATTTTATAGAAAACTGCTATTTTGCATTTTTGGGCCATTTTCCGGGCACGATAAAAGGGTATTTCGGGCTTAAAAATTCAAATTTATTGAGTGGAAATTATTCCTTGAAAATTCTTCAAGAGCTGACCATACTTAATTTCACAAAAAGTTTATAATAAGTGCTTCTTTTTTCAATTTTTTCGAAAACCGAGTTTTTCTCATTAAAAGCTCCATGTCAATGTAAAACGCCCAGGCACGGGTTACCGTGAAAAAAAAGGAAATAAAAATTACTGATTTTCTTTTTCCGGAAAACGAACAAATTTGATAGGGAGAAATCAATCACCAAAAATTGAGTGTCGTAATTTTTGCAGGAATAAATTTGGACCAACCTGGTGAATAGCCAAATAATTAAAATGTTCTTGCCGCAAATTTTAAAAATAATCAATGAAAAATATACAGCACTCAAAGTTGAACTTTTTTTCATTTAAAACTTTTTTAATTGATGCTTGACCAATTTTTAATTCAGAATTTTTTTATTAAAATGCTCAATAATTTATATGTATGAGATTTAAGCTTTCAACACTTTTCAATTAAACAATTTTTATTTAAATACCCTTAATCTGCGAAAAAAAAATTTTTAAGCTTTTACAAACTGAACAGTTAAAAGATATCTGATTAAAAAATAAAAATAAACGCTGTCATGTCCAATACTCTTAATTAAAACTAATCATCCCTTTCAACTTACATTAATAAAAATGTTAAAAATAAAGCATATCCGTTTTCGAATGTAATACAAAATTTAAAATAAACAATTCTAACTTTCCCTCCCCCCATTCCACTACCCCGTATACTAAGTAAAAGTGTTGGAAAGAAAAAATTGGACATTTACAATTCAGAAAAAATTATAACTAAAATTTCCTCCCTTCCACTTCGATAAAAATCTTAAAAACAAAAAAATGCCTATCTTCCAATTCTGACCAAATTGAAACCCAAAATTTCCTCCCTTCCAATTTATTTAAAATGTTGAAACTAATAACTCATATCCTCTCTTAATTTAGAAAACACATTTCAACTCTACAAAAATCTTTAAATAAAAAAATGTCCCTCTTGCAATTTTGAAAAACTTGAAAAAAAAAATTACTCCCACCCGACTCATAAAAAATGTAAAAACTAAAAAAATTTCCTCTTTCAATTCAGAAGTAGTTGATTATGTACCTAGGTCCTAGACCGTGGTGCATACGATACTTTATCCTTTTTCCCCTTTCCCTTTTTTTTCCCCTTCACTTTTTTCCTTTCCTCTTCCCTTTCTCCCTTTCCTTTCTCCCTTTGGCCCTTTCCCTGCCCCTTTTTCCTTTTCGTTCTTCCCCTTTCTTTTCCCCTTTCCCCTTTTTCCCCTCTTCCTATTTCCTTTTCCCTTTTGACAGCTCTTTTTCTCCTTTTCTTTTTCGCTTCCCATTTTCCCCTTTCCCTTGCCACTTTTCCCCTTTCAATTTCCCCTTTCTCTGTTACCCTTTCCCTTTTCCCTTCCTTTTCCCCTTTCTCTATTTCCTTGCCCCCTTTTTTCCTTTCTCTTTCCGTTTTCCTTGTCCCCTTTCCTTTTACCCTTTGTGTTTTTCTTTTTCCCCTTTCCTTTTCCCTTCCCCTTCTCTTTTTCCCTTTTCTTTTTGTTCTCTTTCTCACTTACTCACTTCTTCCTCGTTGCTGTCACTTTACGTCCCGCTCGACGCGGTAAAATAAAGTTCACTTTACGTGCGGCTCTTCACAGTACAATAAAGTGCTATTTTACTGCCGCTCCGTGGGCAGATAAAGAGCTCTTTTTCTGCATATCTCAGATAATAGTAGATTATGTACCTAAGCACTTAAGTTCAACTTTACTGCCGTGGTGCATACGATACTTTATCTGAAACAGTCCCTTTTCCCCTTTGCTTTTTTATCTTTTCTTTTCCCTTTTCCCCTTGCATTTTCCTCTTTCCTTTTCCATTTCCTCTTCCCCTCTTCCTTTTCCCCTTTTCTTCTTTCTTTTTCCTTTTTCCCCTTTCCTTTTCCCTTTTCACCTTTCGGTTCCCCCTGTTCTTTTCCTTCTTCCTATTTTCCCCTTTCTGCTTTCCTTGTCCCCTTTCATTTTCCCCTCTTCTTTTCCATTTCCCCTTTCCTTTTTCCCTTTTCCCTGTTCCTTCTCCACTTTTCTTTTCCCTTTTCCCTTTTCCTGTTCCTTTTCCCCTTTCCTTCTTCCGTTTACCCCTTTCTTATTTCCTCTTTTCTCTCCCCTTTCATTTTCCCCTTTCCCTTTCCATTTTCCTCTTTCGTTTCCTTATTTTATTTTTCCCTTTCCCTGTCTTCTTTTTCGATTTCCGTTTTCTTCATCCTCTTTCCCCCTTTCCTTTTCCCGTTTCCCGTTTTCCTTTTTCTTCTTTCCTATTTCCCCTTTCCCTTTTGCTCTTCGCTTTTCTCTTTTCCCCTTCTCTTTTTCCCTTTCCTTTTCCTTCTCTTTCACATTTACTCACTTCTTCCTCCTTGCTGTCACTTTACGTGCCGTTCGACACGATACAATAAAGTGCTATTTTACTGCCACTCCACGGGCAGATAAAGAGCTCCTTTTTTGCCTATTTCAGATAAAAAATTGTAAGTATAAAATTTTTCCCTTAAGCTCAATAAAATTTTTTAAAAAATGCCTCCTCCAATTAAAGACAAAAAATTTCCTCCTTTCCATCTCGATAAAACGCTTAAAAATATAAAATGTCTGCCAATTTAACAAAAATTAGAAACTAGAAGTTCCTCGTTTCAAATTGTGATTTGTGATATCTTAACTGATTGGATAGAGTTTTCTTTCACAAATTTGTACAATTCTTTATCAAAAAATAAATTTACTGTCATTCCGCGGTTTTAAAACTGACCTATTAAAACATAGTCCCGTTGGATTTAAAAAGTTAATAAATAAAACAAATTATTAACAGTGTAAGTACCTATAAAATGATTATTTATCATGAATGATTTGTATTGTGTTTAAGCAAGTTTAATTCGCCTTAAGGCAACGCAATACTTACCCGATTGAGATATCAAATTAGAAATTTGGGAAGTTTAATATGGGTCAATAAGGAACGTCTGCGTAAACCTAAATTTCTAGAGCAAAAAAAAAATTTTCCACAAATAATTTTTTTGTAATACCAAAAATCTAGGACCACACTAGCGTACCTTAGTGCCTTTAATTTAATTTTCCAATTTTTTAACTCTATATCTGTATTTGTTAAGTAAGAATCCGGTAACTATGACATGGACAAAAACAACTGCATGGGTCCAAAAGTCTTCTTTTTTTCTATTTAAATACTAAAGACTTTCTATTTTAGTTTTTCAATGAACATCTTAGACGTATTCACCATGTATTTCTCTTCATTATCCCACTAATAACAGAAAAAATGAATATCTGCGCAATGCGTTTGGTCTTTGTATTTCCCCCTCATTTATGCACAGACCGTTTAAAATTAAAGGTCAAAGCATCGAGAACTGTAATTTGGTGATTGGGAATTCTCTTTTGTTAAAGCTCCGTCGGCTTTAACGAACACATTCTCATCACGTATCTCGTGCTTCGCACTTGATTTTGTCTAAAATGCGAATTTTTCTGCATTAAGTTTAACACTATTATATTAAATGTATATTACATTTATTCCTGTACCACTACCTGGGATTGCTTATTCAGATATTTCAAAATAATGTACAGATTTCATTTATCATGATTACTTTATTATTTGTTTCTTATTTTGCATTACATTTTATTCTCAACTATCCTGAAAAATGTATAATTTTAATAAATTTATATTATTACAATTCATCTTAATTTGGACATGATTTTGACTCGCAAAATACATTTTTTGCAGAAGGGTGGTAGTTGGGCGTACACTCTAAATAATGAATAATACAAACAGTAAAATAGCCTCGGCATGGACTGAAACTTTGATTGACGAAACGCATGGACCCAGTAAAGGTAAAGGTAAGGTTTCAGGCGCAGAATGGAGACTGGGTGTTTGGAATGCTCGAGGGGTGAGTAATCTTAACGTAAGAGAATTATGAGAGACTATGCGCGCGAAAGAAAACTCGATATTTTATGTGTACCTGAAACAAAGAAGAAAGGATGCGACATTAAAAATATAGACAATGGAGCGTTGAAAGTGGACTTGAATTATGGTCAGAAGTAGATAGTGAATCACATGGTAGTCAAGGGGCAGGTTTAATTATAAATGAGAGGGAAAGTCAGCATCTCAGGGAAAATAGATTTGTATCCTCTATAATGTTGTAGGTTAGAATGAAAGTAGGAATCAGAAGATTGTTTATTATAGCGTGCTACGCACCAGTTGATGTTGGCTCGAGCAAAGTAAAAAACGACTTCTGGGACACTTTATACGATACTACAAGTACTTGCGATCAAAGTGAAAGAATCATTTTACTAGGAGATATGAATGAATGGGTAGGCGTCTAACGTGAGGGTCCAGAAAGGGTGCTAGGTGAGTTTGGAAATACAAGAGTAAATAGTAACAGAGAAAAATTCGTTAGCTTATGCTTAGAAAAGGGCTTATTTATTACAAATACTTGGCTTATACATAAAATGATCTACATGTAAACCTGGTATAAAGGAAATATCCGCACTATAATTGACTTCGTTGTTGTGGATGAATGATTAAGAGAACTAGTAACATATACGAGGGTCATGAGGAGTTCTGAGTGCAATACTGATCACTTCCTCTCGGTCTCAAAAATGAACTTAGCTCAAGAATCATCACTTCCTTTCAGTCTCAAAAAAGAACTTAGGTCAAGGATGAAGAAGAAAGAAAACAAAAAAGACGAAATAAACGCGAATTAAAATCGAGAAATTACATAATTCGAAATTGCGAAGAGATTTTCATAATAGGATACACGAACGCATAGATAGGAAAGCTTGGGAGGAACCAATAGGCAATAAAGATATAGAAGGCGCATCGGCTATGCTCAGAGATATCATTGTTAAATGTGCGACTGAAGTGTGCGGTAATGCGGTTGCAGGAAGAATGTCTGGTGATGCACGGTGGAATGTTAAAATCCGCGCAACCGTCTGCGAAAAGAAAAAAGCGCATCGAAGAATGTTGAATAGCACAGGAAAGTGTGGCGAAAAATAGTTTATAAGAAATGCATAAGAATGAATGTCAATGGAGTGAATGATGCCTGAAAGAAAAGACCTTGGATACTAATTTCATGAATCATGATGAGAATGTAAAATAACAAAAAGAGATGAATTTTAAGAAATTGCTTTACATCAACAGCAATTTTAAAAAGCGATCGGTATATATCTTTTGGTAAGCTTAAAGCCTAAAGACATAAAAGTTGCTGTTAGGCAGTATAAAACTATAGTTAGAGACAATTACATGTGTTCAAAAGTTTTATATAATTTTTTTCCTATTTAATTCTTGAAGACTTTCGATTGCTCTCTCATAGAGAGAGGCTTGTAATGATCTAAATTTTCAAACCTACTTTTTTGACATATTTAGATATAATTC